>JBAMJV010011975.1:0-40382 GCA_037951105.1 Echinarachnius parma | reverse complement strand
GCACATGTGCACCCCTTAACAAGGATGTACATGAGCACCCTTGAAAAGCTGCATATGAACACCCCAAGAGTGCCCATGTCTACCTTATAGGGTGCACGGTCTTGTCCCATATTTTGGTAGCCTAAAGGTGCACATGTGCACCCTTAACATGGGTGTACATGAGCACACTTGAAAAGGTGCACATGAACACCCCAAGAGTGCCCATGTCTACCTTATAGGGTGCACGGTCTTGTCCCATATTTTGCACGCCTAAAGTGCACATGTGCACTCCTTAACAGGGGTGCACATGAGCACCCTTGAAAAGGGGCACATGTCCACCCCTGGAGTAAACATTTCCACCCTTCGAGGTGCAAACTTGCATCCATAAAGGTGCGCATGTCCGCCCCTGGAGTAAACATTTCCACCCTTCGAGGTACAAACTTGCACCCACTAAGGAGCAGATTTGGTTCCTAAAAGATGCACATGTCCACCCCTGGAGTAAACATATCCACCCTTTGAGGTGCAAACTTGCATCCATAAAGCTGCACATGTCCACCCCTGGAGTAAACATTTCCACCCTTCGAGGTGAGGTGCAAACTTGCACCCACTAAGGAACAGATTTGGTCCCTAAAAGGTGCACATGTCCACCCCTGAGTAAACATTACCACCCTTCGAGGTGCAAACTTGCATCCATGAAGGTGCACATGTCCACCCCTGAGTAAACATTTCCACCCTTCGCGAGGTGCAAACTTGCACCCACTAAGGAGCAGATTTGGTTCCTAAAAGGTGCACATGTCCACCCCTGGAGTGAACATTTCCTCCCTTCGAGGTGCAATCTTTTTTTTTTTCGAGCATTATCAAATCGCTGGGTATATGAGCGAATCGATTATGAGTAAATAGTGGTTAGAATTATGGATAATTTATGGTGGAGTTGAATTAGGATTAAGGAAAGAGGCTATGGATAAGATGTTACCGGGTATAATTGTGGATAAAGATTATGTATAAGATAGGACAGTTTGGTAATTTATGATGGATGGATAATATTTGTTAAGGGATTAATTGTGATTAGGATCGGGGAATCGATGATGATTAAGTAGGGATCGATCATGAGATATAGATCGAACGATCATAGATTGTGATCGATTGTAGAACGTTGTAGTAGTATGTGCCAGTTTGCACATTTGGATTAGTTAAATGGTTGTAGTTGTAATAGTTATGACAGACCCTGATTGTTAAGTTTTAGGTTATTGTAGTAATGAGATATCGAGTAATTTGACGGGTTAAGCACGGGGAATGATTGAAGATTGGTAGAGTTATGATAATGTTAAGGTTTATAGTTTAAATCAGTAACCAATATTATGCATTGTTGAATGTTGTATATAAATGCAAGCATGACGCTCTGTGTCAGTCCCGTCGCTGCGCGCGTTGAACGAGGTATGTACTACATACAAGGAAGGCGCTGTTTGTACATAATATCCTCCCTGAGATAATGGGAAACGAAAAATGTTTATATAAGTTCATGTTTATACGATACTTTATGGGTTGTAAGTTGAGGAACCTCGTTCCACGAATGTGGTCCAACCTGGTGCCGCACTGCCATGTTATGTCTGCTACTTATCAGCACGCGTGGGCAATTATTGTGTCAACACGTCTGCTGGCTGGTGACGGCAACCTCGATAGGGAACGCGTCGGTTTGGGCCACATCGTAAACTTGCTGGCGATCGGTCATTGTCCAAAGGTTGTAAGTGCCAAACCCTCGTGGGACTGGCCTACGATTTGGACGATGACAAGTCACCCAATATTATGTAGTGTTCTAAAGTCGTTTAGTTGGCGCTCCACACACGGAGCTTTGTACACTCGTGATAAATTATCCCGGTGGGGTATTAGTAATGGGGTATGTCCCTTTTGCACGCTGATTGAAAGTATTGAGCATGTATTTTGGAAGTGTCCAGCACTTTATCAAGTCCTGTGTTGGGTTTTTGATGTGACAAAAAGATTAATTGGTACTATTGTCCCTCTGGACCAAAAGTTATTTATGTATGGAGTCCCATGCCCTGTTAATAATGTTAGTGTATGGGGACGTCTCTGGTTTATTTATGTTGTCACTCGAAAGGCAATTTGGAATCGTAGATGTGCGTTTATTTTTGAGAAGGACCAGATCCTAGACAGCGTGCTTATCTCAAGGATTAAAGACGAGATAGACTTTCGTATTTCGGCTGATTTTAAACGATGGCCTCTTGAAAAGTTTAATAAAGTATGGGTTAATGGGTCTCCCCTGTGCAGGCTCGTCGATAATCAGGTGATAATCAGTTTGCCTTGAATTAATAAGTAAACACAAAATTATTGTTATTGTAGTTTTTTTGTTTAGTTATTTAGTTACTGACTCATGTACTTAATGTATAGGCGTGTAGTTGTAGTTTAGTTTGTACCATTAGTGTAAGTCATATTTTGATAATTTATTTTTGCAAATGTATATATATTATTCTTGCCATTCTGTCAAACCTTTATAGAAAGTATGATTTTAGTATGTCAATAAATGACAGGTCTGATACCTGAAAGAAAATGTACTACATACAAGGAAGTTGGGCATGCTAATAAAATAATTACCAAAGCCACGCTTCCCGTATTAAGACGGCGGACGGCTCGTTCATCTCGTCACAGCAATTTCAGGGAGTGCGCCCTCTAGTTTTCTTTAGTATATTACTCTATGTTCCCAAACCATTATCCTAATGAATTATTCATAAGCAGTGATGTACGTCAAGGGTTACTCATGCATATTCATAACTACGATTAGGGTTCCATGACATATGCTCCGCCGACATATGCTCCGCCGACATTTGCTCCGAAAAATGCGACAAATGCTCCGCGACAAATGCTCCGCGATATTTGCTCCGCCGACAAATGCTCCGCCGACAAATGCTCCGCCGACAAATGCTCCGCCGACATTTGCTCGCCGACAATTGCTCCGAAGCTGCGACAATTGCTCCGCGACATTTGCTCCGCCGATAATTACTCCGCGACATTTGCTCCGCCGACATTTGCTCTGCCGCCAAATGCTCCGCAGACAAATGCCCTAATAATTAGATGATTTTTTTTTCAACAAAATATTTTTAAAATGCTTGCACTTTTTCAAAAATTTTCAAAATCATTTTTGGAATAGTTGTTGATGATCTCTCTATCTAATCATCATTCCAATAAAACACCACATGCATAATTTTGTATGAAAATGGTTGAAACCAATGCCTTTTAAGAAAAGCGCCCTCTTGTGTTTAAATGGCTCTTTTTGAATGATAACAGGCGTTTTACTAAGTCGTTTGTAATTTTGTATACCTTTCGAGCATGGTGGAGTTATAACCATTAGTTTATCAAGTAACTGTCCAGGGTTGGTTACTAAAGTTCAGCCTTAAGTAGCAAAACTGTACTACCCCTTTAAATAAAGATCACTTCGTCTAGAAGACAATCTATTCTTCACATATTAACAATAAAATTGATCACATATTGCTTTTTATGGAATATGACGTCATAGTCACTAAAGGGGTGAAGTGTCCATCTTACCTCAGTGTGGAGGTAAGAGGACCCCTCAATTCCTTAGATTATTGAATTTCAATTTTCTGCTACTTCCTGCCAATCCTTTCGTTTATACGAATGCAAAATGCATTGGAAGTTTGTGTTTTTCTGTTGGACAATAAGGCAACCTTAATCGTTTACGGGGTGTGGGGGGGGGGGGGGGGGGGGCGTTTAGAAGTGTCACAAATTGTGCCCTCGTTGTTCAGTGAACGTTGAACAAATCTAAACAAAATTGGAACTCCGAAAATTTAACAGTGGGTGAAAAGAACGTTCTTTGAATTTTGATAAAACGTGAATAAATTTTGAACTCATGCGGAACAATTTCTTGATTCATAAAGAGTCTGAGTAATACAAATGCAGTGATTATAAAGACTTTTCTTTTTTCTATTCATGATCGATCTTAACACCAGTATCATGCCCTTCGCTTGATGATTGCTTGGAACAGTATACTATTCATCACAGCATTTCGGATACTATGAGGGTCCGTGGTTCGACTCCAGTCGAGCCCCAATGTAACATCAAAAACTAAAGCCAGTGTTGTGTGTTATTGCGTCTCCCCTTCTGCTACTAGATGCTGTGAAGCGTGCCTGATGGCATATAATAAGGAGGCATTGTTCAACCACGTTATGAGTTATAGGTAGCCATTTTATTCCAACGATATGTTGCTAGGTGACGTCATAAACGATATACATATACGGTATCGATACATGAATCTCATATCGTAACATCCCCCTTCTTTTGAAGTTAAATACCATCCCCTTTAACAAACCATGTTCTAATAAATATAATGCAATTGACCATAACATAAAATGCTATACTTTTATAAACTTCTTAATCAACCTTGCTTATTTTACTAACACTATAATTTAATAAATGTTTGCCCATACTATTATACTGCGGCCATTCGAGGGTGATTAACATAACAATGTACTAAAATAAGCTTATATTATTTCAGTGTGTTAAGCTTCAATATTGCGACAGTGTTTGTAAGTATAATAATGACTATTTCAGGATGGTTCCTATAAGACATATTATTAACGTTCAAAGAAAACCTTAACAGGTAACAATAACGTGCCAATAACTTTCTTGACCCAACAACAAATATAACAATAACGGCAGTCTCTTGACACTGCCATGTCCTTCAACCACATAACACATTGGGGGCCAACTTGGCGCCTTCCTCCCTTCCTTAAAAAAAAAGAATGCAACAGAATAATATTTGCATGCTTTTGCTCATGCTTACATCAACCAAGAAAAATCATGTCCCTGACTTTTCATTATGTTCGCGTAAACCTGGGTGTATGTTCACTAGGGCTGATATCTGGCCGGTTTTCGAATTGTGCGACCTGATCTGGTGGTTCTATAATCAGAGTGTGCGTTTGTGTGCAGAGTGTTGTGATTGCGTTCTGCGTTGGGTGTGTTTGCGCTGTGACTGTCCCTGCTAGTGGGTGTGTCGTGTTGGTGTGGTGCGGGGTCGTCAGCAAAGTGTATACGTTTGGCAATTTCTTGCGCATGATTGGGCGTACTACCGACCGGAATCTCCCTCAAGTGGGAGCGATTGCGACGAAGAATAGCGCCGTTGGGGGTGGCGACCTCATACGACCGTGGTTCGGCACACACCCTTGAAATCTTCGCGGGTACCCACGTGTGCTCCTGCGGGTGTAGGACGCGGACCTGTTGTCCTACGTGAAGTGGTGGGAGCTCTGTCCCAGCATGTTTGTCATGTGTTTCCTTCATTCTAGTTTGCCTCTGCAGGAGATGCTCCGTGTCGGATGCATTGTCTGCAAGATGGTGGCTAGAACCTGATGGGTCTTCCTAATAGAAGTTCAGCTGGAGACTTCATGTGCGAGTCAATTGGTATGGCTCGGAGATGGAGCATTGCTATCTGTGCGTCTTGACCAGTCATGCTGCACTTCTTGAGCAGTGACTTGACAGTCCGTACCATGCGCTCTGCCAGTCCATTGGACCTAGGATAATGTGGTGATGAGGTCACGTGGGTGATTGACCATTTCTTGCACATTTCCTGGAATGGTCGTCCGGAAAACTGGGGGCCGTTGTCTGATACGATTTCTGCAGGTGGACTAAACAGGCTAAAGACTCCACTCATCACTCCTGCTACTGCTGCACTTGAAGTGTCTTTCAGTTTGTAAAGTACTGGGTACTTCGAATGGTAGTCTGTTCTGAGGAGATAGTCCTGTCTGTTCAAGGTGAACAGGTCTGTTCCCAGCTTGGTCCAGGGAGCTGTTGGAACATCATGTGGTTGGAGAGGTTCCTTTTGCTGTGTTGTTTGCAGTTCCTGGCACGCAGGGCAGTCCTTTGTG
Source organism: Echinarachnius parma (assembly GCA_037951105.1). NCBI lineage: Eukaryota > Metazoa > Echinodermata > Echinoidea > Clypeasteroida > Echinarachniidae > Echinarachnius > Echinarachnius parma. The sequence goes on along the minus strand of JBAMJV010011975.1, from coordinate 34,515 downwards.
ATACGCTCGATATCATTGTTGATTCCTGGCCAGAAAACTGTTTCACGGGCTAGTCTGCGCGTTCGCTCAATGCCCATGTGTCCTATGTGGAGCTGTCCTAGGATGTCTTTTTGTAGTGTTATGGGAATTACAACCTGCTTCCCTTTAAAGAGAACTCCATGTGAGACGCCAAGCTCGTCTCTGAATGTCCAAAATGTGCGCAATGCCGTGGGCACCTCCTTGATGGATTCTGGCCAACCATTTGTCACCAGTTGCCATAGGGCACGTAGGACGGGGTCAGCAGAAGTTTCCTTCTGAAGTTCCTCTCTCTTGCTATGGCCAAAGAACATGAGATCAATGTCTAGTGAGCCTTCAATCTCTGTGCCGATGAAATCTACCGCGACATCTATGGAAATGTCCTGGCTGTCGGCAGGATTTGGCATCCTGCTCAGTGTGTCAGATAGCACCATGTGCTTTCCAGGTTTGTACCTGATGTCACACTTATATCCTTGGATCTTGATGAGTAACCTCTGAAGGCGAGGTGGTGCACTCTTGAGTGGCTTTTTCCAAATCATCTCAAGAGGCTTGTGGTCAGTTTCCACGACAAATTCCTTTCCAAAATGGTATGTGTGGAAGCGATTGATGCCGAATATGAGCGCTAACGTCTCTCTTTTAATGTTTGAATAGTTAGACTCGGCTGGGGAAAGGCTTTTCGATGCAAACGCTACCGGTTTGCCGCCCTGTAGTAGGCATGCTCCTACTCCCTTCATGGATGCATCCACTTCGAGGGTTGTGTCCTTCTGTGGATCGTAGTATTGGAGACGCGCTTGCTCCGTGATAGCATCCTTGAGTATGCTGAAGGCATGTTCGTGGTCAGCATCCCAGAGGAACGGAACATCCTTCTTGAGTAGTTCCCGCAGCGGTGCTGCCTTCTCAGAGAAGTTGGGAATGTATCCAGCAAGGAATGTGAAGAGTCCAAGGCATCGCTGGACGTCCTCCTTGTCTTGAGGCGTTGGCATTGCCTTGATGGCTTCCACTTTTCCTGGATCCGGGTGGATTCCTGTCCTGGTATAGAGCGATCCGAAGAATGTGATGCTCTCCTTCTTGATGTCGCATTTCGTGCTGTTGAAGACGAGGCCCTCTCGCGCTGCTCTATCCATCAACTGACGCAGATTTGCGTCATGTTCTTCTTCAGTCCGACCAACAACAGCTATGTCATCCGCGATGCAGACACATCCAGGCAGACCACTGATGATCCTGTCCATGTGCTGCTGGATGACATCTTGACTGACGCAGAGGCCAAAAGGGAGACGTTGGAAGCAATATCTGCCAAATGGCGTGCGAAAGGTTGTGACTTCTTGCGATTCCTCTGCAAGGTGAACCGACCGATAGCCGGCTTTTGCATCCAACTTAGAGAAGTATCTTGCTCCAGCAAATGTGGGGTTAACTTCCTCTAATGTTGGTGTCTTGTGTGGGCACCTCTTCAAGGCATCGTTGAGGCGTTTGGGGTCGAGACACAAACGAAGGGACCCATCCTTCTTGACTGCCGTAGTCATGGAACTACACCAATCGGTATGGTGTTCGACATGGCGAATGATCCCATTGCCTTCCATGTCGTTCAACTCTGTTTTGATCTTGTCTCGTAGGTGTACGCTACATTTCCTGGGCGGATCAGTCGTCGGTTTGGCATCATCCTTCAGATGCAGGGTAGCCTTTCCTTGGAAGTTGCCTATGGTGTCGAACTGCGTTGGATACTTCCGTTTCAAGTCATCAACGCCCTCGATTGGTCGCATAGGAGGAATCGTGCTACGTACCTCATTGATCGTGACTATCACCATGGCCTTGCAGCCAGGCAAGCCCAGGATGGCTGGTCCGTGAACGTCGACTACATAGAATGTTTGATTTGCCCACTTTGATCCCTTGTACTGACATAGTAGATCTATGGTGCCAACGCACCGGATCTCGGTACCATTATATGCTTTGAGCTGCGTAAGAGTTGGGTTTAATTTCGAGCGCCAACTACCGCCATACATGTTCTGTAAGATGCGCAATGGTAACGTATTACCGCTTGCCCCAGTGTCTACTTTCAACCGCAAGCAGTGTTGTCCCGATTTCTGGGGGCATACAATATCAATATTCACAAATGCTTCAGTGTCGACTGTATGTTGCGTATCAATGGTATGAAAGAACTGTATGTCTGGCGATGGATCACTGTCAGAACCGCTATCCTGTGGGTCCTGTGAATACATTTCATGAATCTGTGTCTTACCGGTGGTACGGTTATGTTGCCAACCTCTACCACGATGCTTTGAGCTTGGTCGTTTGTGATCATGACCGCCTTCTTGCCTATGCGGGCTATTATAGCTCTGCTGACGCTGTGACTTTCTACAAACTCTGGCCCAGTGGCCCTTTGTGCCGCAAACGTTGCACGTGTCATTGAATGCTGGGCATCGCCGGGGCGGATGTGTGCGACCACAGTTTCTGCATGGCTTGCGCAATGTGTGGTGCGAAATCGCGCTGACTGACGTGCCCGCATCCAGGGTTTGTAGACACTGGCAACCCGCCGCGAGGGCCTCGTACTTCCTGCCCTCTGACAAGATATTGCCAATCGAGTACCCTTTCGGTTGGTCCAACAGGGCCTTCTGAAACGCTTCTATCTGTGTGGAGACAATAATCAACTCTATGATTCTCTCCTTGAGTTCCTCCTCAGTGAAGTCACATTCGCGTGCTTTATCACGGCAACGGTTAACAAACTCATCTATCGTTTCCTCGTGCCGTTGCTTGTAGCGCATCAGCTCCAACCTATGTATACGGAAATTTACGTGCACCTTTAACTGTGCTTCTATCGTGGCCCAAATCATTTCCGGCTTTGTGAGGTCAGATTCACTAAGCCCGGACGAATTAAGTCGTTTAAGGCCTTCACCCCCAAGAGCGATTTTGACTTTGATCGCTTGCTTAGCAGGGTCTTGGACTTCCTGGTCCTGGAGCACAAGCTCCATGCGCTGCCTAAATAGCTTAAATTCACTTGGAAGGTCGCTTGCCTTCCAGTTCATCTCGGGGTATTTTGCCATTGTACGTGGTACACTTCGCTGGCGATATAAAGAATGATGTGAGTGTGCTTACTGAATAGTACAATAACTGTACGTAATTCAATATTGTTCCAAAATACAATGTAAATTTTAGTGTACTATATAACAAAACAAATAATTTCAAGTACCACACAACCAGGTTTAGGCTAGCCTATTTCAGTAAGTGCTTAGCACCTACTAAATACTACGTCTATGGGCAGACAACTACACACTGTGACTGTGTATAGCGAAACAAAAATATGCCTATGCTAATAATATAAAAGTGAAATTCCGAGCATCCTAAATCAAGCAAATTCTGTAATTCACTATTATCAACAATATCACCATCAAATACTAAATCATTTGTCTTTGTAAGATTCACACGTAATAACTGATTATTGTTATCTAATAATATATTCCATTAATAATACATTACCATAGTAACCAGCATTGCAGCAACGTCCGCAACTGTACCGTAGCTAGACAATATACCAACGGGTTGGGTCTGGATTATTCTATGAAAGAGTAAGCCTTCCTAAACATTAATGAATGTACCAACTCAGATTTGAATCAAGAATGCACAAAATTCTCCCTACATAATTATGATAGCATTAATAAGACGTAATATATTGTGTCACTGTCGTGTATATGACACCGTAAAACAACTTGTATTGTTAGACTTAGAGTCTATCATTCAACAATGACTATAAATGTTAATGTTTACTCACATCACTCAGATAATTCAACTTCTAACTTCTAATTCTAAGTCCAAGTCCAGTCTTCAAAAAGACTAAATATGAGTGTGAGCTTGAGTTGATAATTATAGACTCTGGTACTGTAGTCTAGATTGTCATTGGCATTGCTGATCAATGCTTTAAGTTTAGATTCAATCCGTCGTAGATAGCGTGTCCAATGTCTGGTGCTTGGCTTGGCAGCGCTAAATGGTGCCGAAGTCTCGCCACGTCGCTATCTTGCGTAGATCTGCCCGCTATGCACGGCCTACACGCGCTGGTCGAGTCACCGCCGGTGATGCCGTCGCCCCGGGGCCTGTTACACGTATGGGGGCCGGTTCCACGTACGAATTTCCAGCGGTCACGCGCCGCCGCTATCCTGCGTTGAGTCGCGGTCGCTCTGGCCTGAGATCCTAGCGGTCCACCTCCGGTGCCGGTGATCCCGCGTGTGGTGACGTCGCTTCGGGGCTTGTTGACGAGATCCCAAAGGCCGGTCCCACTTATCTGCCGCTGTCGGCTCGAACTCGAAGCTGGCGATAAAAAGTTCAGTCACTTGTTCCCGACGAAAAGGAATCTAGTCGGACATTCTGCTCATAATTACGTAGTCCGATAAAGATTAAGAAGCTGCGGTTCTCCGTGATAGCTTTGCTGACTGCTGGATTCTGTAGAGTCGATCAGCTATATTATAAACAGTATCCATGCAGTAACAGTTCGCCGTCATGTGAATTGTGATTATCCACTGCGTACATGCGCCATGTAGTTTGAGTAGCTCCAGCTAGTAGCTAGGGGGAATCGGCCTAGCCCCTAGCCTAAGTTCTCATGCATGGCGCGCGCCGCTGGCGTTGTTGTTCAAATCAATCTGGCGAAAATAAAACTCAAAGTCAAATCCTTCTCCGAATCGGTGGTTGGCCCTCAATTTCAATTGTTCCATGTCTTCACCGCGGTTTAATGTCTTCATTACCGCTGTGTTCTTAACCGCTGCCGCCATGTGAAGCGTGCCTGATGGCATATAATAAGGAGGCATTGTTCAACCACGTTATGAGTTATAGGTAGCCATTTTATTCCAACGATATGTTGCTAGGTGACGTCATAAACGATATACATATACGTATCGATACATGAATCTCATATCGTAATAGATGCAGGCTGCAGGGTCACGCATCTCTTACAACACTGGGCTTGACTGCCCCCCCCCCCCCCCCCACCCTGTATAAAGAAACTGTGAAAACAACAAACCAGCCAAATAAAATATTTTGAATGGAATCGATGGTTACTGAATCGTTGTACTCCAATTTCACACAAGAGATTCACATAACAATATAAAAGCGCACTACTTTAGAATTCATTCCAGAGTTTAATCTTCAGCGGAGTAAATGTCGGTGGAACAATTATGGTTGAGGAAGATATGTTGTTTTTCGGACTATTTGAAGTACTGTCGTCTTCAGAGCATATATTTCTGCGGAGCAATTGTCACCGGAGCAAATGTCGTATATCCGGATCATATTTCGGCGGAACAATTGTCGGCTAAGCAATTGTCGCATATTCGAAGCATTTTCGGCGGAGCAATTGTCGCATCTTCGGAGCATTTTCCGGCGGAGTAATTGTCGGCGAAGCAAATGTCGGCGGAGCAATTGTCGGCGGAGCAAATGTCGGCGGAGCATTTGTCGGCGGAGCAAATGTCGGCGGAGCATTTGAGCGGAGCAAATGTCGGTGGAGCATTTGTCGGCGGAGCAAATGTCGGCGGAGCATTTGTCGGCGGAGCAATTGTCGTCGGAGCGAATGTCGGCGGAGCAAGTATCGCGGAGCATTTGTCGCGGAGCAATTGTCGCATTTTTCGGAGCAATTGTCGGCGGAGCATATGTCGGCGGAGCATATGTCGTGTCACCACGATTAGGGTTTGGATAAGATTTGAGGGATATGTTTAAGATAAGACCATTCTAACCATCAGCAGTATATGTAGCCTATTGGTCACGCTGAGGACTCCAAAACTAGGGGTAATGGGTTCGAATTCTCTCTTATGCCTCTTTTTTGTTGTTGCCATAATTCATGGGCACTCTTGGGGTGTTTATATGCACCTTTTCAAGGATGCTCATGTACACCCCTGTTAAGGGGTGCACATGTGCTCCTTAAGGCGTGCAAAATACAAGATCGTGCACCCCTAGGGGTGCACAATTGCACCCCTATTTTTTAGTGTGTAATGGGTTCGAATTCTCTCTTATGCCTCTTTTTTGTTGTTGCCATAATTCATGGGCACTCTTGGGGTGTTCATATGCACCTTTTCAGGGGTGCACATGTGCACCTTAAGGCGTGCAAAATATGGGACAAGACCGTGCACCCTATAAGGTAGACATGGGCACTCTTGGGGTGTTCATATGCAGCTTTTCAAGGGTGCAAGATGGGACAAGATCGTGCACCCCTAGGGGTGCACAATTGCACTCCTATTTTTTAGTGTGATACAGGAGGTAAGTAAACAGATTGGGCTTTCAAGTTGCATGTGCATATTAATTTCTCTTCATACAAAGTTAGTTTCAGTCAATCAATCAAAATCTATTTGTTCTAATTACATAGTCTATCAGTGCTCTTTGATGAGCCTTGATTTCGGAATTTAATAAAAAATAAAATCTGATCTGATAACATCAGTCTATTCTTTGTTCAAGGAAACAATATGGGAATAATCAATCTGGCATTATACAAAATACAACACATATAATTTATTTCAAAAATATATCAACACCCAACATTCAAATTCATCTTAGCATTTATTAATGTGCCTATTATCATTGTAATTTGTTCAAAATTAGGAGGAATATACGAAAAATATAAATCTGCTCCGACTACGACTACACGTAGGGTGCACATTTCCACGCCATACATTGTGCACGCTCAGACGAGAAAATGTTGACGTATGCGGGACATGCACCTTTACAGGAGTACGCGGGCACGGAAGGGGTTGAGGGGGAGGATCGTACACGCCAAGTGCACGCCTAGTTCTAAGTGTGTAGTTCCCCAAGTAACCCACAATGCAATTCTGATGATGTAGAGAAGCAGTCGTTCCGGTCTACACAAATCGCGTGCATTGTGGCACAGTGAAACCCCCTGTACCCCTTACCCATGACAACCCAGAACGCAGCGGCAGCCAACACTTGTGCGCGCGCAAGTACGCGTGCGCTCGTTAATGTGCAGAATGGTTGCGTGCTGGTGCGCAAAGCATATAGGGGTAGTTTAATTTTTTGTGAGGTAATGAAAAACTGAGTGTCGAATTTGAGAGAACATGCAATTTTAATGGCAGAATAAACTTTATTTGGTCAGAATCGACCCAGAAACGGCTGAAATATCAATAAATATATCTGATCTTATAATTATTTGGGGCCCAAATAATTAGATGATTTTTTCAAAAAATAAAAAAAATGCCTGCACTTTTTCAAAAAAAATCAAAAGTGTTTTTTAAATAGTTGTTGATGATCTCTCTATTTAATCATTATTTCAATAAAACATCACATGCATAATTTTGTATACAAAATGGTTGAAACTATAATGCTTTTTAAGAAAGCGCACTCTTGTGTTTTAATGGCTCTTTTTGAATGATAACGGGCTTTTTACTTAGTCGTTTGTAATTTTGTATACATTTCGAGCATGGTGGAGTTATAACCATTAGTTTATGATGTTACTATCCAGGTTTGGTTACTAAAGTTCAGCCTTACCAAAACTATACTACCCCTTTAATAGACAATAGTCGTGTCCACACGGTAAAATCTTAAAGATATCTTGAAGTTATCTTGTGATTTGCAATCTTAAAGATATCTCGTAAGTATCTTGTGATTTGGCGTGTCCACACGGTCAAAAACTAGGCTGCGCGCAATCTTGTAGTTTGGAAATCACAAGATAACTACGAGTTTTGCGTTTCCAAACGAGCGCAAATCACAAGATACTTACAAGATATCTTTAAAATTGCAAATCACAAGATAACTTCAAGATATCTTTAAGATTGGCTTTTACCGTATGGACACGACCAATGGTATAAGCGTCTTCGTCTTTTAATCATAAATCTTGTTCATGTGAAGGATTGACAAAATTAGAATTAAAAAGACTCGATCAATTGATCAATATTCTCCACTTTTGGGCCCTTTGTGTTTGTTAAAGGTCGTTTGTGATCAAAATAATACAAGGGATATAAAGCAAATTCCCAAATCTCCTTACTCGGGTGATGGATGCAAAATATACGTTGCCTCGGTGATCTATGAAGGTACTAGTACCTTCACAGATCACCTCGGCACGTATAGTTTTGCCATCACCCTCCCAGTAGTGGTTATTTGCTTACTCTATCTATCTATACAGCTTATAAATAAAGCAAAGAGTGCTTTAACCCACGTACACGTTTGGATACCAGTAGTTAACATATTAAATCGAAAGAAGGACTGCTGGGATAAACGAAAGGTGAACTAATACATACAGCTTTGGTTTCTTCTAATATTTAAATAATGCAAGAAATAATCATAAATGATTGAGAAGGAAGAATAATAGGCGTAGCTTAATAAGCATTGTTCCTCCCTTTAATCCTCCAAATGAAAAAAGGCACTGGTCGAAAAATTGGTCTCCGCCAGGACTCGAACCCGGGTCTCCAGCTTGGAACGCTGACGCCTTAACCACTAGGCCACGGGGACCGTGTGATTGAAGACAGATCCAAATTCACGTAATTGGCAAGCCAATCTCTCGGCCCTTTGTACTCAATTAATTCATGGGGAAGGAGTTACGAACAATGCAAGCCGCCTGTACTTCAGCTGGATCACAAAGGAGTGATTCAAGTATTCAAGTATACAAAGGGCCGAGAGATTGGCTTGCCAATTACCTGAATTTGGATCTGTCTTCAATCACACGGTCCCCGTGGCCTAGTGGTTAAGGCGTCAGCGTTCCAAGCTGGAGACCCGGGTTCGAGTCCTGGCGGAGGCCAATTTTTCGACAAGTGCCTTTTTTCATTTGGAGGATTAAAGGGAGGAACAATGCTTATTAAGCTACGCCTATTATTCTTCCTTCTCAATCATTTATGATTAATTCCTTGCATTATATATATATATATATATATATATAATCGCCTTTCGTTTATATAAATATAATATAATATAATTGCAAGGAGTAATCATAAATGATTGAGAAGGAAGAATAATAATAGGCGTAGCTTAATAAGCAATGTTCCTCCTTTTTAATCCACCAAATGAAAAAAGGCACTGGTCGAAAAACTGGTCTCCGCCAGGAGACAACGAAATTAAATCAATTTAAATAAATTAAATGTATATATATCCACATAACTATTTATCTGTATGATTTGGTTGTTACAGGCAATACAATGATTGAAGAAGAAGCAGAAGAGCCTGTTTTTGGCACTGAGAAACCTTATGATGACGTGGACTGTGCTCCGTCACGAGTTAATATCGAACGTAAGTCCAATTTTCATAAATATTATTTAATGGTTAGTGAACCAAATAATCTTCAACGCGTAAATTACTTAATATGTCCCTTTAACTTAAACTTGTACTCATTAGTTTTATTGCTTATTTAGGGTATTTCATCAAATGACTAAGCCATAGAACCCACATTAATCTAACCAATTAATTAAACTATATTTGTATAATTAATTAAAGAGAATTAATATCAACTTCGTCCTATAACCCAATATTAAAAGCATAACTTATTCATGTCAAATTCAACAATGTGAAATTCAACACGCTCTATAACTCTTAATATGCTGCCCTCTTACGTTTATAAAACGGCTTCGGTAAATTCAGTAACGTTATTGGCTGAATCCGATCACCTGGGCATTAATTACGTTTCACCAACTGCACAGCCGGTAATATATTATGGTGCTAGGCTGGCCGTTCATGAATAAACATAAGGTCATGACGTCACGGTACGTCATCCGCACTCTCCTCAGTATCATGAATATTCATAACTAGGATTAGGGTTGGGGTGAGTTTGAGGATTATCGTTACAATGAAACCAACACCGATCATCAGCCCTTAACGTGGCCCAGTGGTCACGCTGTGGACATCAAATCTTGGGGTCATGGGTTCGAATCCTCTCTTGTGACTTTCTTTTGCTATAAAATATGGTGAGAAGCGGTTTATTTAGTAAATGTATCATGCAGAGTTTTCACGAAAGTCTGATATGACGTACCGTGACGTCATTACCCTATGATTATTCATGAACGCCCAGCCTCGGACCATAATATTCTACCTGCACAGCCGTGCAGAAACTGCGCAACCATCGTGCCGATAGTGTGCAGCCATCGTGCCGAAGGTGTGCAACCCGTGACCTCACAATGTTTGTTTACATGTAGTTGTTTGTTTGTACCGAAGAACAAAACTCGCGAAAGTGATCGGGAAAGGGTGGATAATGCCTTGTTTTTGTAAATTATATATAAAGTTGTAAATAAATGTTGGCAGTTATGTAAATTATATGGTATGTGGTTTGATATTGTTAAGTTTAGGAATGGAAATACATACTCCCCTTTGACAATTTTCACTTTAACGGACAATTTTTCGGCGATTTCGCATCGGACTGAATTTGGTCTGCTGAGCTGCATATACAACACCACTTCATTCAGTGCCCTTCCATTCAGCCAACCCTCAACCTCCTCCACGTGTTGCTTAACCGTCTCTTTCCTTCACTCAGCCTGAACATGCTGAACCTTTGACTTGTCTTGTACTGGTCTCTATTGCACGGTCACTTCATGATTAGTGACCGTGCAATAGGGGGTCTATTGCACGTTCGGGTCAGTAGAGAGTGCAATATACTATTTATACTGAATGTCATGTTACATGAATTCAACCACTCACATATCGAGTACATTCTGAGGTATATATTATTGCAATCACGTGACTCGCTTTTTACTAAGTCATAATAATACATATATCAATCTATCATATAAATTATTATTTATTACCCAAGTAATGGAGTACCAGAGGTAAAATTAAATAATAGGCTAATGTTGCATGTTATCCCAGTATAATGGGATGTGAATAAAACCCATGTTAGCCACTAATTTAATTGTCATTTATATTAACAGTAGTGGACTTGGGTGTTAATGTAAACTTAAACTTTTCTTGAATGAAGCAATGATAAAAAGAAAAACAGAATAAATATCTACCTGTATATTATATTCTAGACGTTGCAGGCGACACATTGAGTGCAGAAAGAGAAGAGGTTGATATAGGTGGCCCCCTTCATAAATTTAAATACGTGCCACCTCGAGGAAAAGGTGAGTCTATATAATAAAAACCAAGAAAAAGGCGTGTATATTGATGCCTTGTTACACTTGGCGCTACAATTAGAGCCAAAGGTGCAACTTTGCCTCGTGTATTGCATGGACGAATGGGCACCTTCTTCTCAGGGGGCTAAGGTATTTTGCCCGAATTTTTGAATTATCACCTGACAAGCAAAATGACATGTTTTCAATTGCTTAGTCCAAAATAACACGATTTTGCCCGAATATGAGACGATTTTGCCCGAAAAATAGCACGACACTGCCTGAATATGACATAATTTTGCCCGAATAAAACAATGATTTGCCCGAATATGACATGATCTTGCTCGAATATGACATGATTTTTCCCCCCATCCCACCGCCTCCTACGCCTATGGTTTATTGTATACATTTTAATACTGAACAATGGCCTGAAAAAGCACAATTGATGCTCTCGATTCTTCACTGCTGCTGAAGCAAAAGCTCAACAAATTTATGGTGTTTTTATTGAAAGACTTGAAAGAATAACTTTGGAAATAGATTGTCTAGGGTCATAGAATATCCCATTTTCATGAATAAATTTGCATAAATTATGGAAATTAGGCCTAATTTGCATAGATACAGAGTGTCTCTTTGGATGAATTTTTTTCTTTTGATCCAAGGAATATGTGTGCCAAGTAAAACAATTGTACCAAAAATGCAGTCAACACCCATATTTTTTGGCCCCTAACAAGTCTACTAATAGTAAAAAGAAGGTCTGTGAAGTTAGTTGCTTATTCCTTTTTCCTTATTCATTTACTTCATCAAACCAGAACAGTTAATCTACCTTAAGGTCAGCCTTCTCCTCTTCGGGATGTTCATGTACATCGCCGATTTCGTCACCGATTTCCTGGTCGCCATCCAGTACCTTGTCCGAGGTCAGAGGCTCTGGAGTGCGTTGACCTTCATCTTCGTGCTCGTGCCTTCGGTGATGTTGCAGTGTTTCAGCTTCCGGTGGTTCGTCTACGATCTGGAAGACAGCGCCAAGAGAGAGAAGCGAAGCGGCCAAGGATTCCACAAGAAGGTTACTTCGTATTGCGAGTGGCTGCTCACGCATATTCTTCAACTTGGCACTGTTAAGAGGTAATGCATTTTTTACTTTTTACTGCAATTCAATGATGTTAGATCTTAAACAAAACAATCACTGACCACTATTATCAACGCTAATCACCACAGAATCACACATTGATAAAAGTAGGCAACACAAATATGGCAAGTGACTAAAATCGCATAATTTTCTTTCCTCCCAATTACTTTTTTTCAATTCAAATACCACAAATTATTCGAGAGTGATCAATAATATTTTACAAATAGTATACATATAAAAGAACACAAATTAATAATTCATCAATCATTTAAATACTATTAATACTACGTGTCTTGAGATATAATTCCAAGTGTCCCGATATCGGGAGTAGGTACTTTCCGAGATGATTTCAATATTTCATATTCCAGTGTTATATCCCATAAATATAGCATTCCTACGTTTGACAATCTTTAAATATCCTCTGTTGAAGGTACCTGCTTAACCTGAAGTACGTGTGGAAGGGTCGGCATGACGAGAAGTTCCAGAGGAAAGCCATCATAGAGCACAGAGACATCACGATGCTCCGGCTTCTAGAGGCTTTCTTGGAGTCTGCGCCTCAGCTGGTCCTCCAGTTGTACATAATAATGGTGGAGACGGAAGAGTTCTTTCTGCTCACAGGTGAGAATCAATGGGAGCTAGCACCCTAAATAACCTTTTGATACATGAAAGTGTTTATTTTAGTAGTATACCCCACCAACAACCATATGGAGTATGTGGCTTCTAACGCATTTATATTATAACTGTATTATCATAAATAATGTGAACAAGCACATATAAATCAAGTGGGATGATAGTAGCATTGTTTCAAACAGTTGTGAACATTGATACATCATTAATTTGTCATTTGAAAAAGGCTAAATATAATGTTCAAACGAATAAAATAGTCATTGCTTGGGACCTGGAAACCGTCTTTGCCATAACTGACGGGAACCTTGGATACCTGTGCCCCGTTTCATAAAACACTTGCAATTGTTGTAAGTGTCCAATCATTGTAACTACCATGGAAACAGCTGAACTACTACATGCTGATTGGCTGTTGACCTAATAGTTGCAATAATTGGACACAACAATTGCGAGTGTTTTATGAAACAGGGGACATGTCCACGTAACGTAATAGTGAAGGTAATAGCACGTCATGTCCTTTTATCTTTCCTCCCTATATATCAATGCAGCCTTTTCTATAGTGATCTCCCTCTTGTCTCTCTCATGGTCGCTGGTGGCCTACCACAAGGCCCTTCGTGAGGCCAACTCTCCGAGAGTGAACAAGATATCCTGGGCTGGTGTCGTACTGCGCATGCTCTGGCGTGTCTTCACCATCACATCACGCGTCCTGTCCATGGCACTCTTCGCTGCCATCTACGAGTGGTGGATATTCGTCGTCGCCGGCGTTCACTGGCTCGTCATGACGCTCTGGATGGTGAAGCAGAAGACCAAATTCTGCGGCGAAGGCAGCACCAAACTGGAAGAGACGCTCTTCGACGTCGTCGTCGGCTTCATGCACATCTTCTGCTTCTTCAACGTGAAGGAAGGGCGTACGCGATTCCGCGCGCTGTTCTACTACAACATAATTTTCGCGGAGAACACCGTCATGTTCGCGCTATGGTATCGCGAGCAGGAGTCGCAAGAAGAGGTTTACGGTCTACCCGCGCTGTTGTTCGTGTGGGGCGGATTCTTCATCGGTATCTTCTTCATGCTGTTCTATTACGGCTTCTTTCACCCACACGGCAACATGCCTTTCTGCATCAATGCTAGCGATGAGCCGGACACCGTGACTCCGGCGACCGTTCGGGCCGATGCGTACGCTATCGTACTGGAATCCGGGAGCAACATGACTCAGGGAGATTTCGTTGACTTCAAGGAGACTGATCAACCGCATGACGCAGATGATGTGTTCACCAGCGAGGGTGGCGACATGATGGATGTGGGTATTAATCCAACAGCAGCATCCACGCGAACTGCAGCTCCTCGAAAAAAGAACTTATGGTCGTACAGTGATCGAAGAGATGTTGATCCAGAGCATTTGACCCTTTGAAATCAATTGCACTCAATTTCCATGCTGATATCAACCCATGGTTAAAAACTGGTCTCGAAAGTATTCGGGATGTGGTCTATTGAGTCATAATGCATTCCTGTTATACCAATATCAAATTAAAAGTCTTGAACGGGTTAACGCCTAATTGTGGTTTATCTTGTTACGTGTAAATCAACTACAGTGCCGATTGAAGACAATTGATCTGACTGTTAAATACATAATCATATAAACCCCTCAAAAAAAGTTCGGAAACTCAACTTTGATCGATTATATCACTCTTATTGTCAAATTGTATTTTTTTAACTTTTAGTGTCATTGCAATGCATGATGATTTCCCTTTAAAATGGTACATTATTTGTCATTTATTTCAAATCGGGGAATACGCAGTGCGTTTCAGAATGGAGGACGGTCAGAAGTCAAATGTCGCAAAATGTATTTCATTTTTGTGAAATTGAAGGCGTTGCATCGAAAAACGACTATTGGAGGAGATGTTTTGGGGTTTTACATTGCATAATCATCAGTAATTTTAGCATTATGTGAAAGCATGTTTATTTGTCCTTAAAATTATGTCTCACCTGTAATAATTATGCTATTGGGGTGTGTGCAGTAAAACCGGATATGGGGGTCTATTAATGCTATGAATTTAAGACCGTGGCTACTTGTTTCAAGATTCCGGTAAGATATTGTTGTATTAATCATAACTCTATCATCATTACGTTTTGCACTATCGGAAAGCTCGTTAATTTATCTTAAATATGATATCTCATTTGCAATGATTATGCTGAATGTGAGTGCGCAGTACAGGAAAATCACAAACTTGATGTATTGAAAATGCATCAGATTTCTCTAAACGTACGCAAACTGGCCAGAACTGGCATATTAGCGCCCTCTTTGACCGTGTAGGTATGCTCTTATTACCACATATTAAACGGTAGAACATCGACCTTGCAACGTGTCATTTTGAGCCCCATACATTTAGAGGTACTACACACACCTCAATCACATAACCACTATGAATGGGGAATTATTTTATTGACAAATTAACACGCTTCAACATGATGTTGAATTTCATAATGATTATGTAAAGTAAAGTACTAAGATATCCCCACAAAAAGTCGTTTTTGGATGCAACGCCTGCAATTTCACACAATCAAATGCATTTTGTTTACATGTTGCTGTCGATCGTCCCCAATATTCACCTTAAAGGGCAATGAAACCCAAGCAAAATGTTGCTTTCATAGTCTTGAAGAGATTAATAAGAATAATCTCTGAAAGTTAGAGCATATTCGGGTAAGGAACAAGAAAACTACGGCTCTTTGAAGATGTCCATTTATTCCTATGGGGAACTCAAATTGGCAATGCACTCTGATAAGTGTGTGGACAACTCCCCATATGTTTTGTACACAAATGTTCCCATTTTTACAGTTTTCTTCATAGTCACATTTTTCCATTCCCCCAACTCATGATATGTTATGTATAAAAGCATTCTACAAAACATATGTTGAACTCGAACGAAGGGTAAACATACATTCTGAGAAAATTGAACAAAACTGAAATTTTGTGTTCAAAATGTATGGGGAGTTGTCCACAACTTTGCCAGAGTGCGTTGCCAATTTGAGTCACTCGAAGAAATAAAGGCTCTTTTCAAAGAGCCATAGTTTTCTTATTTCTTGACCGATTGTGCTCAAATTTTCAGAGACTATTCATTATATTTAGTGTCTTATAGTGCATACAACAATTTGTCTGGATTTCATTGTCATTTAATTGTACCTACCCGGCTTTCATAATCATTCCAAGTGATATGTGTCATTGGAAAGATAATTAAACGGGCTTTTATTAGTTACACCCTGCTTGTTCACGCAATACGGGATATATCTACGTTCTGGTTCCATATTCCATGAGGCCGGAGGCCGAATGGAATATAGAACCAGAACGTAGATATATCCCGTATTGCGTGAGAACAAGCAGGGTGTGACGGATTTATCTCTTTAAGTGTATACATTTTTTCAAACATATTTGTACTCACCATCTTGTGCTCTTTCTTGTGCTCTTTGTGCTCCCTTGCCTTATCAATTTCAAATATTGTCCATCTCACATGGTCTCCAAGTAATATAAACTGTTCCAAACAACTTGTAACTGTATCCAAAATTCCAAAACAACAGTAACAATAACATATGTACAATGTCCTTGTCCTCCAGTACTTTAATTGTTTTTTGGATAAACATTCATTGTGGCTTTATAAAAAGCTTGCTTACCGTTGCCGCCGGTACCCGCACGGATGCTACCCGCCGGAGCGTCCCCGTCACTCTTCTGCTTCCGAGCGCCCAACCAGAATCCTTCGAGAGCTCCATTGAGTTTATCAGCGGAAAAACTTTCGAAGCAAACATCATCTGAATAATCGTTGCTTTCTTCCAAAAAAGCCCGAAAGGCCCTGGCCGCTTTCAAGTTCGCTCTAATCGTATTTTTCGGCGTTGAAGATGTTTTCTTCTCGGATATTTCATTCCTGGAGTGGTGTTCGAATCTCCGCGAATTTGCAGCCATTTTGCTGCTGTGAGCGATATCTAGCCTAGCTATCGCGATATCGATATCGATCGCGATAGCTTTCATTCACGTAATACGGGCTCATCTTCAGTGGTTGAAATCGCCACTGCGCATGTGCACAACGATGAAAAACACGATAATTTACATTAAAACAATAACAACAACAAGACGTAAACAGGTAATACGGGCTCATATTACCCGTTTGATCATTTTGACCAAGTAAATGAGGTAAATACGGGTTTGTCTCAAAGACAAATTGACCAATCAGATTACAGCAAAATGGCCCACTAAGAGATAATGTCTGATACCATATTCAACAGTATCTTTTCATTGTCAAGATATTCATCGTCGAAAGAATTTGAACTTGAGAAAGACCGTGATATGGGTGTCAGACCTTCCAACTGAAGTTTGTTGGCGCATTTTGTGACATTTCACTTCTGACATTCCCCCATTCTCAGATATACTACGCATACCTCGTGCTCGTGATGCTTACGAATTTGGTATCATTTTAAAGAGGTATACACACACTCTTTCAAGTGATACCAAATATAACCATTATGTTTTCATAAGAAAAATAGATATAATCGATCAAACTTGAGTTTTCGAACTTTTTTTGAGGGGTTTAGTATGCTGAACCTTCCTTTTATTTTTGATTTCTAACAGCGCATATAGATATGATATGCGAGTGATAAGTACAACATTATTATTATTATTACTACTATTATTATTATTATTATCATTATTATCATTATTATTATTATCATTTTTATCAGACGATGGAATTGAAACTGTTTGATGTATACATTGTTTCCACTCATATCTTCATCCTCAACATTCGAGTCTTGAATCATTTCTGTAGATTCGTTAACCATGTAGTACTAGTTAGATAATGACAAGCAGTTTTGCTTCATACAAGATGGCAAATAGGGCAGTGTTTCCATCATTTCTGCCGAGTGTGACGTGCAACTTCTCATTAGCAAATTAGTTTTGTAGTGATATTGTACATATAATTTTTACTTATTCCGAACTTTTTAATGGAAAATGCAGTGTTTTTATTTGCTTTTACAATAACTATGATGTGAAAAAAAGCATGGAAGATCATAATGAAATGTATTACGTCAAACATGTCAAATGAAACTGTGCACCTTAGAATAGATATTTTCTTCTTGAAATGAAAGACAGGGTGCTTATATGTATACAGTATAATGCATGTCAAATCTATATCCAGGTTTATATGTTCAACTAGGAGTGTTATTTCGATAGCCGTAGGCGCATTGACTTGTAGAACACAATCACAACTTTGAACAAAGTGATTGCATCTTCCAAGTCAGTGCCGTAGATTTCTATAATTATTATATTCGGTGGTTCCAAGTGTAAAAGGCGCCCTCTTGTGTTATTTGAATTACTATGAGACAATATCCTACCTTGACATGTCTTCCTCGAATAATGACAATTCGAGCAGGGTTGAAGAATAGTTATTATTTTCTTATGCCAATTAACATGCAATATTTCATCACTGAAATAACGACAGGAACGTATCTCTTTTCTTTGTGTTTTTATTGAACAAAATAAGACAGGAACGTATCTTGAAGGGTCAGGTTAGTAGCCCAAAGAAAAGGAGGTTCACATATTTAAGCGACTTTTTTGTTTATTTACTGTAAACTTCTTGATTTACATATTATAGAAAGTGTCCCCATATTCTGCTGTGGTTACTACGCCTCCACAATATATATTGTATTTGCTGTGGCATGTGGTGCATACTATACCGTACAATGTGAAACAGGGGCATAGAGTGATGGATTCTGGTAGCTCAATTTTCTGATTAAATCTTGAAGATGAAGAGCGTAAAACCGTTCATATAGTAGTTATTGATGATTGCGGATTTTGTTGCGCCGGTTTACATTGTGAATACATTTTGCCTATGTTTTTCCAAGTAGTGGAACTATTTTCCTGTAGTTTTAAATATCGTGCCTTTGTTTGTTTTTGTTGATTCGTGTAAATAAAATGCAATTTAATCAAATATGTGAGGCCATCTTGAAAAATACGAAAATATATTTGTTGTCAAAGTCAAATGTTCTCTTTAAAGTTATTTGTTTTGAGACAATACAATGTTATGTTTAATACAGATAATGAACAAATTGAATGAATAGCGGACTAATTGGGACCACTAAATCTCACAGAAGTACCCTTTACTTATAATATTCCCATCTATGACGTCTGTGAGTTTGTGCTATATGTGTGTGTGCATGCGTGTGTGTGTTTGTGTATGTATACGTGTGTTTGTGTATGTATACGTGTGTATGGGTGTGCATGTGTGCGTGCGTGCATGTGAGCGTATGTATGTGTGTGTGTGAGTGCGTATCGTATGCGTGTCAGTGTGTGTGTTTGTAGACTAAAATGTATGTTGTATGCGTATGTATGTGCGTGTGCGTTTGGGTTTGTGTTGGATGGGTGCACTTTATCATTAACCCAACCCCACCTCCAAGTGTTCGTTAAATCTCGCGGCCTGCTGCAGAGATGCAGATAGTGATACACGCAGTGGCGTAGCTACGAGAGGTGTCACGGGGGGGGGGGGGGGGGGTGGGGTGCGTGTCCCCAGATAAATTTACAAAAACTTTGCAAAACTTTGCATAATATAGCCTCTAACCAACACAAGCAATGAAAACAAAGTGCTTTGAGGTACAAAAACCGCACTATGGTTAATAATAGCCCAGTCGGTAGAGAACCGGCTAGCAATCCGAAGGTATCGGGTTCGAATCCCGGAGAAACCCTCTTTTCTTTACAACAAAACAAAATTAAGAAATACATAATGGCCCCGTTACGCGTACAGATACAATCGATTGTAAGTTACAAATAATACCTATTGTAAGTCCGAAACGGAGATCGACCCACCGGAAAAGAGCGAGGAGAGTCGCGCGGGAGTCGTCAGATACGAATCCATGGTCGAAAATGTTAGGGTTCCTGATGATTTGGATGGCACGATGTGTTGAACGTGCATTTAATTAAAAGCATGACCTTTGTCTTATCTACATTAAGTCGTAACCTATTTTGTTCATACCATTTAAAAATGAGATTTAAATCAGCTTGAAAATGTTTCACCAAGTTATCAATATCTTTATCTGCATAATAAACAACTACATTTATACATTGTCATTGCGTACAGTCACCGATCCATTCTATCAATTTAATGTGGTTATAATCTTGTGACATTAAAGTTATACTTTCAATCGGTATATTATACGTTACAAGGTATTTAGTACATATATGACTGTAATCCACAAACTGAAAGTAAAACCAAGAACACAAAATATGCTGACGTCACTAAGAGTGACGCGAGAATGAAACACCATTGTATCCACCCGATCCTGTCAGTCTATCTATCTTTGAATTGTATCTATCTATTTATTTTCTATCTATCTATCTATTATCATTATTATTATTATTATTACTGATATTATTATTATTATCATTATTATTATTATTATTATGTGCGCGTTGTCATAAAACTGTGTGATGTATTCCTTAACACGTTTCTAATTTCTGTTACTTTTCTGAAGAGTACGACGAAACCGGTTAGAAGTGACTGATTAACAACAAACTTTACCATGGAATTATAGCGTGTTTTTTACTTTGTTTTGTTGAGTGACTTTTTTCAAAATATATATCTATCTATCTATCTATCTATCTATTTATCTATCTATCTATTGATCTCTCAATGAATGTATTTATCAAATCAAATAATACATAATTGTTGTTTCAGGCAACACAATGAGTGCAGAAGAAGAGCATCATGTGGATAGGAAGCCCGTAACCTTTGATATACCACTACTTGCGCCGTCACGAAATACACCCCATTCCGAAAGTAAGTTTGATGATGAGATCATTAAATCTATCTGTCAGTCTACCTATCTATCTCGGGATCTATATATATGTTATCTATCTATCTATCTATCTATCTATCTATCTATCTATCTATCTATCTATCTATCTATCTATCTATATATATATATATATATATATATCTATCTATTATCTATCTATCTATTTATCTCTCTAAGTATATATCTATCTATCTATCTATCTATCTATCTATCTATCTATCTATCTATCTATCTATCTATCTATCTATATATCTATCTATTTATCTATCTAAGTATCTATCTATCTATCTATCTATCTATCTATCTATCTATCTATCTATCTATCTATCCAGATAACTATGTTTCTGTATGATGTGGCTGTTACAGGCAACACAGTGATTGAAGAAGAGACAGAAGAGCATGTTCTTGTCAGGAGGAAGCCTGGTTGTTCCGACACGAAGAACACCGCTTCATGACATGTTAAAGGGACATGTCCACTTTTACAAAACGTTTGAACAGCTTTCAGTTGACGGATGGGGATCAATGTAACACGCAAAAAAAAAATCAGAGCGAACAGCCCTCTAATTTGGATTCTACGAATGAAAAACGAATGCGTCCCTCCATTTAAACTATATATCGGTCAATAAAGGAGTTCAACTGATTTAGCATAATATTACAACAATATAGTACTAATTCTCGTAAAGGTATTGTGAAGCCGACATTTGTTAAAGGGAAAGTTGAGTTTTGGTAGAGAGGGCGCTAGACTACTTAATTGGTTTGTGAGGTAATGAAAAACTGAGTGTAAAATTTGAAAGAGCATAATATTTAAACAATAAAATCATCTTTGTTTGATCAAAATCGGTTCAGAACCGGCTGAAATATCCATAAATATAACAATTTGTAATAAACCCGGGGCCCCGGGTTTATTAGAGAATTTTGAACCAGCCGTTAAAAATTCAAAAAAATGCTTCCTCTTTTCAAAAAGTTACAAAATAGGTATTTAAATAGTTGTTGGTTATTTCTCTATCTAATCACTATTTCAACAAAGCATCACATGCACAATATTTTATTCAACATGGTTGAAACCGATGAGTGTTTAGAGAGCGCCCTCTTACGTTTTAACGGCTCTTTTTGAATGATAACATGATCTTTACTACGTCATTTGTAATTTTGTGTTCCTTTCTAGTTATAACTATTAGTTTGTAATGTAATGATGCAGGTTTTGGTTACTAAAATTCAGTTTCACTAAAACTGTACTCTCCTTACCAGAACTCAACTATCCCTTTAACGTATGTCACGGAAAAAGATCTCAAAAAGAAAGAATATATAATTACATGTAGTCAGTTTAAGCGATGTTTGGGTATTTTGCTTAGTAAACGCTCACACATTAGTACTTATGCGCGGGTCACGTAGCTAGCGCGGGTCACGTAGCTAGCGCGGGTCACGTAGGGGTCATGCATACCGATCTGGCACTCCGTGAAATCTATGTACGAACTTACTCACCGGCCGAAAATACGTTTGTACCTAATTAACCGACGTCCCTCAGTTTATTCAGTTTTAGGTCTATAACTCCACGAAAAAGAGATTTCAAGCCCTAATTTTTTCAGGCATGCTATTAAATGACATTTCGTTTCATATAAGACAATAGCTTTGGCTTGCAAAAGTGGATCTCTCCCTTTAAAGGTCGAAGAAGAATATAGCCAAAGTAAGTCCAATTATGAACATTTTAAGAACAACGGCAGAACTTTGCAACTTTTCCCACACTGGCAAATTATTTATGCGCCGCTTTTGTTTCAAACTGGCACATTTTCTTCAGGGAATATAATATCGATCTATCTATGTTCTATGATTATATCTAGTATGAATATACTATGACCTCTGTGACAACTCGTCTTGCAGCCGGATATGGTTTCCGTCCGACCTTTTTGCGTGTAGGAGGCAGTAGCTTTTCAGAATGTCGCGGTGCACGATGGCGTCAACGTTCTCATCTGGTACCACCAGTTGTGTACCCTTTAACAATACCGTCGTATATCACCAATGAGCCGCCACCACCTCACTATACCTATGTATTTATGTAATGTACATGTGTTTATATTTATTAATATATCTATCTATATATCTATTTATTTATCTTTGTATCTATATATACATCCTTATAAATCTTTCTTTCTTTCTTTCTTTCTTTCTTTCTTTCTTTAGTTTTTCTTAGCAAGTCGCATTACTGAATCATCAAATTCAGGTTCTTCTCCTTCTCATCCTCTTTCAAATGCAAGATGATATTTTGATTAAATTAAATGATTCAAATTGTATGTATAATATTTTGATATCACAAGAGAACTTGTACAAATGGAACATTAACCCCAATCAGGCCAGGTTAGTTTGGCTATGCTATAGCCGGGGTGGATTTGGCACACAGATAGCTTGCGACATAATCTTATTTTTTTTGTAGTGCTTGTAGATGACAATTCAAAAACTCGGGCAAAATACCTCAACCCCCTTGAAAAGAACGGGTACGGCCATGCTTATCAATTACCCAAGTTCTGGAGTAGCATAAAATGTAATAAGGCTAATAATGCATTTCTCCCAGTATGGGTTGTGAATAAAAACCTACCGGTATTCTTTTTGGTAGATGCAGTATTGGCCTCTAATTTAGATTGCCTGTTATATTATGTTGAATGACTACTGTCTTGGACTTGGGTGTGAATGTAAAATGTAACATTTTCCTGAATGATTACACAAATAAATGTTGACCTTATATTATATTCTAGTCGTTCAGGCAACACAGACATGACAGATGTGACAGGAGAACTAGAAGAGGTTGATGTGGGTGTCGCTCGTGGATTTGAACACACGCCAAAAACAGTAACAGAATATCAACAGGACGATAACTTAGGGGAAGGTAAGTCAATAACAAATAATAAAAAGGGGGGGGGGGGTGCACCTTGATGCCTCGCTACACTTGGAGCTCCTTGGTCAAAGGTGCGACGTTCATTGTATCAATTTCAATAGTGAGAAAATGTCCTAGAAAGCACAATTGATGTTCTTGACAACCATTGGATTCTTCAGCGCTGCTAAAAAAAATGTCAACATAAATCAAGCTGTTGTTGTTGTTTTGTAAATTTGGTGTTCATTTAAATGAACATTTACCCCAAAATACTCATTTTTTATAATTATAATCAGTCATTTTAATGGAGTGCTACTATATGCCGCCTGTTCATCAGTCAAATCCGACTGAACCACGCATCATCTGGTCAGTCAGACAAGAACACCGTGCAGACTTCTCAAATTCCTTAAACCAAGGCTAAAAGGATATTAGTAAAATGAAGCACGAGTAATTAATTAAACTGGAGGAAAACGAGCGTAAGGATTTACATGATTACCAATGTCATGATCTCATGATGTCTCATGATCAGGCGGGGATCATTATTGGAACGCTCAATGAGCAGTAGTTCTGAAGAAGTAGTTTGAAGAAAATGTCTTTGAACACATATGAACTGATAACTAAACATGTTAACTATAATATTTTAAATGATCATTGATGGGTGTTGGTTCTTTTAATGTGTTCAGGACAGAGACTAAAGGCAGAGGGGATACCCATAACAGAACAGCAGACGGAATGTAAGTAGTTCTCGAGGTGTTGCCCTTGCATCAAACCAAAACACTTAATCTACCTTGAGGTCAGCCTTCTCCTCTTCGGGATGTTCATGTACATCGCCGATTTCGTCACAGATTTCCTGGTCGCCATCCAGTACCTTCTTCGAGGTCAGAGGCTCTGGTGTGTGTTGACCTTCATCTTCGTGCTCGTGCCTTCGGTGCTGTTGCAGATTTTCAGCTTCAAGTGGTTCCTCCACGATCAGGACGACATCGCAAAGAAAGAGAAGCTTACATCGTGGTGCCAGTGGCTGCTGACGCATATCCTCCAACTCGGAACTGTTAAGAGGTAATCCATTGTTACTTTGTACAGAAGTGAGTATGGTGTTTTTCTAATGATGAGAGGTATTATAAAAACCATCACTGACCACTATTAGTAACGCTAATCACCACAGAGTCACACTTTAATCAGAGTAGGCAACAACGTCCACAAAACTATGGCAAGTGACTAAAATCGTATGTTTCCTCCCTCCCGTTTTATTTCAATTCAAATACCACAAATTATTCGAGAATGATTAATACCATCAATATTACAAATAAAATACATCAAAGGATCACAATTGTATTTCACTTAACAAAACTACGTGTTTGGGTGGCTTTATCTGTAAAGCGGAAGGCCACATCTAAAAACACTTTACATGTTACATAGTACATGTTAAATGTTACAATTTAATTCCAATAAAGGGAATGATTGAATGAAGTGTCCGAGATTTGGAGTAGGTAATCTCCAACTCCAGTGATATATTCCATAAAGATAGCATCTTCACGCTGGACAATCTTTCAACATCCTCTGTTGAACAAGGTACCTGCTCAACCTGATGTACGTGTGGAAGCGTCGGCATGACATGCATGACGAGAAGCTCCAGATGAAAGCCAATAGAGAGCACAGAGACATCATGATGCTCCGGCTTCTAGAGGCTTTCATGGAGTCTGCGCCTCAGCTGGTTCTACAGGTTTACATCATGGTGGAGACAGAAGAGTTCTTTCTACTAACAGGTGAGAATTAAAGGGAACTAGCACCCTAAAATAACCTTTTGATATATAAAAGTGATTTTTTTATTAATGTACCTCACCAACAGCCATGGAGTATAGATACTGCGAACAAACAGATACAATAATAATGAAATGGCATGAAAGTAGCATTGTTTAAAATAGTTTTAAACATTGATAAATCATTAATGTGTCATTTGAAAAAAGGCTAAATATGATGTTCAAACGAATAAAATAGTCATTGCTTGGGACCTGAAAACCGTCTTTGCCATGCCTGACGGGAACCTTGGATACCTGTGCCCCGTTTCATAAAACACTTGCAATTGTTAAAAGTGTCCAATCATTGTAACTACCATGGCAACAGCTGCTGAACTGCTCCATGCTGATTGGCTGTTGACCTTCTAGTTACAATAATTGGACACTTACAACAATTGCGAGTGTTTTATGAAACAGGGCACATGTCCACGTAACGTAATAGTGAAAGTAATAACACGTCATGTCCTTTTATCTTTCCTCCCTATATGTCAATGCAGCGTTTTCTATAGTAATGTCCCTATGGTCTCTTTCATGGTCGCTGGTGGCCTACCACAAGTCCCTTCGTGAGGCCAATTTTCCGAGAGTGAATAAGATAACCTGGGCTGGTGTCGTACTGCGCATGCTCTGGCGCGTCTTTACCATCACATCCCGCGTCCTGTCCATGGCGCTCTTCGCTGCTATCTACGAGTGGTGGATATTCGTCGTCGGCGGCGTTCACTGGCTCGTCATGACGCTCTGGATTGTGTGGCAGAACACCAAGTTCTGGGGCGAAGGCAGCACCAAACTGGAAGAGACGCTCTTTGACGTCGTCGTCGGCTTCATGCACATATTCTGCTTCTTCAACGTGAAGGAAGGGCGCACGCGAATCCGCGCGCTGTTCTACTACAACATCATTTTCGCGGAGAACACCGTCATGTTCGCGCTATGGTATCGCGAGCAGGAGTCGCAAGAAGAGGTTTACGGTCTACCCGCGCTGTTCTTCGTGTGGGGCGGATTCTTCATCGGTATCTTCTTCATGTTGTTCTATTACCGCTTCTTTCACCCACACGGCAACATGCCTTGCTGCATCAATGCCGGTGATGAGCCGGACACTCCGGCAACCGATCGGGCTGATGCGTACGCTACTGTACTGGAATCCGGGAACAACATGACTCAGGGAGATTTCATTGACTCCAAGGAGACTGATCAATCACATGGCGCAGATGATGTGTTAGACACCAGCAAGGGTCGCGACATGATGGATTTGAGTTTTAATCCAACATCAGCATCCACGAGAACTGCAGCTCCTCGAAAAAAGACCTTTTGGTCGTACAGTGATCGAAGAGGCTTTGATCCAG
This sequence comes from Echinarachnius parma, assembly GCA_037951105.1. Lineage (NCBI taxonomy): Eukaryota > Metazoa > Echinodermata > Echinoidea > Clypeasteroida > Echinarachniidae > Echinarachnius > Echinarachnius parma. Next base: position 7,927 of record JBAMJV010011975.1, on the reverse strand, counting down.
AGCATTTCACCCTTTGAAATCAATTGCACTCATTTGACATGGTGGTATCAACCACGATTATAAACTGATTCAGAAAGTACTCGGGTTGTTGTCGATTGAGTCTTATAAAACGGCTAGAAGAATCCCTGCATTCTGATTGGTCAATTAGCGTGTAAAAGATTCTACTGATGCATTTTACTGATGCATGGCTCACTTTACATTGATTTTCGCATTTTTTGCGCCCATTTTATAAAACAAACGCTGCACAGGCATATTTCGTGGATCGGTAAGAATTGTGTGCACTCTTTTAACTTTAGAAATGGTCTAAAACCATCGATATAAACATATCGATGTAAAAAACCCACTAGCTGCGCTCGTGGGTTTAAACCATTCCAAAGGTAAACTCGTGCATAAAATTTGTACCGATCCACTCAAGCCTGTGCATCATTTGTATATTATAAAATGGGTAGAAGAATCCCTGCATTCTGATTGGTCAATTAGCATGTGAAAGAATTTTACTGATGCATGGCTCACTTTAGTTTGAAATTCACATTTTTTTGCACTCATTTTATAAAAACAAATGCTGCACAGGCATATTTCGTGGATCGGAAAAAGGAGAAAAAAAATTTAAAATATTTATCATTTAAAAAAAATATATTTAATTTTAAAATTGTTATAAAAAAATTGTTTATTATTTAAAAAAAAAAAAAATTTTTTTAATTGTTTTAAAAAATAAATTTTGAAATTGATATAAAAAAATCATTCCAATTTTTTTTTTTTTTTAATGTGAAAATCAATTTTTTTCTCCAGTCATGGGTCGGTACTTTTGCAGCCATGGGTCGGTACTTTTGAAGCCATGGGTCGGTACTTTTGAAGCCATGGGTCGGTAAATTTTGCCAATTTAGCCAGTACTGGGAAAAAGTCTCATTTTCAAATTTGTTCGCGCCCATTTTATAAAACAAATGCTGCACAGGCATATTTCGTGGATCGGTAAGAATTGTATGCACACTTTTAACTTTGGAAATGGTCTAAAACCCACTCGCTGCGCTCGTGGGTTTAAACCATTCCAAAGTTAAACTCGTGCATCCAATTCTTACCGATCCACTCATGCCTGTGCATCATTTGTATATTATAAGATGGGTAGAAGAATCCCTGCATTCTGATTGGTCAATTAGCGTGTAAAAGTTTTTACTGATGCATGGCTCACTTAAGTTTGATTGTCACAGTTTTTTGCGCTCATTTTATAAAACAAATGCTGCACAGGCATATTTCGTGGACCGATTTTTTTTGTTTTTTATATCATTTAAAAAAAAAAAAATAATTGATATTATTTTGTTTATATCATAAAAAAAAAAATTATATCATTTAAAAAAAAAATGTATATAAACAAATTTATATCTAAAAAAAAAAATTAAAAATGTGAAAATAGAATTTTCCCCAGTCATGCGTCGGTACATTTACAAGCATACGTCGGTAAATTTAGCCGTGCGTCGGTAAATTTACAGGCATGCGTCGGTAAATTTAGCCATTTAGACATTACTGGGAAAAAGTTTGATTTTCACATTTTTTTGCGCCCATTTTATAAAACAAACGCTGCACAGGCATATTTCGTGGATCGGTAAGAATTGTCTGCACTCTTTTAACTTTGGAAATGATCTAAAGCCATCGATATAAAAAATATCGATGTCAAAAACCCACTCGCTGCGCTCGTGGGTTTAAACCATTCCGAAGTTAAACTCGTTCATCCAATTCTTACCGATCCACTCAAGCCTGTGCATCATTTGTAAGATAATGCATTCCTGTTATACTAATATCAAATTAAAAGTCTTGAACGGGTTAACGCCTAATTGCGATTCATCTTGTTACGTGTAAATCAACTACAGTGCCGATGGAAGCCAATTGATCTGACTGTTAATTACATATTATTATAATATGCTGAACCTTCCTTTTATTTTCAATTTCTAACAGCGCATAGAGATGTGATATGCGAGTGATAAGTACAACATTGTTAGTATTATTATTATTATTATTATTAGTATTATTATTATTGTTGTTGTTGTTGTTATTGTCATTATTATTATTATTATTATTATTATTATTATTATTATTATAATTTTTTTTTAATTATTATTATCATTATTATTATTATTATTATTATAAGCCAGTTCGTAGTTACAATCTGCGCATGCGCGTATTTACTTCCGGGTATTTTGATATTCCATCGATCGTGAGAATCAAAGGAGCCACACGTGCAATTGAATGCGAATTATTTGTTTACGTTTTTAAAATCTGGATCAGGATAAAAATAAGCCCATCGTTTTTGTATTCACCACATCAAAGGTTAATATCATAATATGTACTATTTCATAGAACAAGAACCGGTTTGATAGAATGTGTTATTCATGTGTAATGATGATATTTATTGATCAATAATTTCACCGAGCCTTGCTTGGCCTGGCTAGCACGCACGTATAGGTGTACATAGTAGTGGAGATTATCGTCTTCCGCTTGCTGCACTATCCAACGCAAAAACAGTTTTTGCCGGCTGATTTCTCTCTCCATTTATTAGCAAATGCAAACAAAATTTCGTTTATGTGATCCACAATTTATATAAATTGATAATGATTACCGACTTTCTTGTTTTGAAGACCGCGCAACATGTAGAAAGAAATATTATATCCCGTCTGTTTTCCTTGCCGATGGCGTCCTAAAACATAGCGTTCAATTTTGAACGGTACATTGTACGAATGGGTGGTATGCTTATCGCCCGCCTTGTAGCATTATTGCGTGTGAATGATTCACCTGGATCATTCACAAGAAAGATGATTACAAGAAAGTTGATATGGAGAAAAATCGGTAAATTCTTGAATATACTTTACATCAAATGTGTTCTTTATGAGTTTATTCAGCTGCTCGTATAATTTCCACTTTGATTTTATGCATCTAATGTTTGTTTTATGCTGTCAAACTAAAATTATCCGGTAATATGACATGATAGCATACACTTTACTGTACGTTGATAGCCCGTTGATGGAATATCGGACTACGCCCTCTGACGTCACACAAGCTCCATAGTCTAATTACGAACTGGCTTATTATCAGACGATGGAATTGAAGCTGTTCGATGCATACATAGATTTGTTAACCATGTAGTACGAGTAAGATAATGACAAGCAGTTTTTGCTTCATACAAGATGGCAAATAGGGCACTGTTATCATATTTTTTTGCCGAGTGTGACGTGCAACTTCTCATTAGCAAATTAGTTTTGTAGTGATTTTGTTTATATAATTGTACTTATTCCGAACATTTTAATGGAAAATGCAATCTTTTTAAATTTGCTTTCCACAATAACTATGATGTGAAGAAAGCTGGGAAACTCATAATGAAAATGTAATAGGTCAAACATGTCAAACGAAACTGTGCACCTTAGAATAGATATGTTCTACTCTTGAAATGAAAGACAGGGTGCTTATATGTATACAGTATAATGCATGTCAAGATATCCAGGTTTATATGTTCAACTAGGAGTGTTATTTTGATAGCCGTAGGCCCATTGACTTGTAGAACACAATCACAACTTTGAACAAAGTGATTGCATCTTCCAAGTCAGTGCCGTATATGGCTCTGTTCCAAGTGTACAAGGCGCCCTCTTGTGTTATTTGAATTAAGACAATATCCTACCTTGACATTTCTTTCTACAATAATGACAATTCGAGCAGGGTTGAAGGATAGGTTTGTTTTTCTTATGCCAATTAACATGCAATATTTCATTATTGAAATAACGACAAGAAGGGTCTTTTAAAGAGACAGGTTAGTAGCCCAAATAAAAGGAGGTTCACATTTGAGCGACATCTTTTCAAATTTACCGTAAACTTCTTGCTTCATATATATTATAGGATGATTGTCCCCAAATTCTGCTGTTGTTACTACGTCTCCATAATATCTTGTTTTTGCTGTGGCGTGTGGAGCATAATAATAATACTAGGTCAAACATGGACCTAAAGTGATGAATTCTGGCAGCTCAATTATCTGATCAAATCTTGAAAATGATGAAGGGCCTTAACTTCGCAAAGTGGCATACATCAGTTCCAAGAGTAGTTAATATGACCGCGGATTTCATTGCATGGGCTTACATTGTTAATACATTTTGCCTATTTTCCAAGTAATAAAGTGGAACTATTGATTTGTAGTTTTGTGTTCAACTATATATGAGGCTTACGCTTGTTTTGAAGATTCGTGTAAATAAAATGATAGTGAATTGAATGCAGTATATGTAAGTCCATCTTGAATAATACGAAAATATATATATATTTGTCTGCATACAACTTTTCTGAAATGAATAATGGCCAAATTGAGACCACCAAAGCGCACATAATTACATTTTGTTGTACATTCCCATCTATGAAGTCTCTGAGTTTGTGCTGTTGTACGTGCGGGGATGTGTGTGTGTGTGTGTGTGTGTGTGTGTGTGTGTGTGTGTGTGTGTGTGTGTGTGTGTGTGTGTGTGTGTGTGTGTGTGCGTGCGTGCGAGAGTGTGTGCGTATGTGTGTGTGAGTGCGTATCGTATGTGTGAAGTTGTGTGTGATTATGTAGACTAAAATGTTTCTTGTTTGTGCGTACGTGTGTGTATATTGTGCGTTCATGTTTGTGTTGGAGGGGTGCAGTTTATCACTAACCCTACCCCCACCTCCATGTTTTGTTTAATCTAGCGGCCCGCTGCAGGGCTGCAGGTAGTGCTACATGCAGTGGCGTCAGTAGCTACGGGAGGTGTCACAGCTAGGGGGGGGGGGGGGGCACGTGTCCCCCAAATAACTGTACAAAAACAATGCAAAACATAATAAAACAATCTATAAAGATACAGAGGAACAGGTACTTTGCACATATTCTTTAGTTGATTTATTATCCTTCGGGTTTGTGTCAGGTGCATAATATAGCCTCTGACATACACGAGCATTTCAGTTACAAAAACCGCACTTTTATATGGCTTCCTATAGCTCAGTCGGTAAAGAACCAGCTAGCAATCCGGATGTATCGGGTTTGACACACATCGTTTTTTAATTTGAGCAAGAACCTTATTTCACTTCTTCCTCACAATCTTAGAACTGATGACAATAATATTACCATAATTTCTTACCTGCAAACACGGGGATAAGACCGCCCAACCCTCATTCCCTCAGCGTCTTCGCGACACCCACCATTATTTAAAATTTTTATTTTTATTTTGTTGCACGCATTGCACGTGTAATGTATGTGTCGAGAGATCGCGAAAGAAATATGTTCGCGATGCGCGCTTGTTTCGTTGGTTCACGTGACCAGTACTTTGCGTGGGTTATAAAGGGTAGTCAGCAAATTCCAACTCGACTCCACCGTAATCTCTCGAGGTAAACTCACGATATATGTTGGATCGATCGAAGAGCGGTGCTTCGAAATATCTGAACACTGGCCTTCTTATGAAATTGCATGCAGCAAACAGCTGGTATCTGTAAACCGAGCGAATTTCTCACGCTGTCACCTAAGGCATCAAACAGCGGCGCTTTGAAGTCGGTGCGGTTAAGCGTATTACGTGATATTTTCGCTCGTAAACATCTCTGATGGATCTCCATTCGACTAGTACAAACATTCCGAACGCGACTATTTTTGATGCATTTTTGACTCGGGTATTCGGAAGTGGGACAATTTGCGATCGCTACTTATAACTGAGCCAATGGGGATTACGTACCGTGCGTAAAAGTGCGCAAGATGGATCCACGCGTCTAATAACCCACGCATATATGCCTTTAATCAACTTTAAATAGATTTTAACCGGGAAGGGGCAATCATTAGTGTGATAATTTTGTTTTTAATCCTTGCTGGGTTACAAGGTTTGCCAACGACTTGGAAATAACCAACAACGTTTAAAAGGAATAGTTTTGATCAACACTTGTATTAACCAACGCAAGATTAAAAGTACATTTTAATCAACACGACATTTATACCATGGATGGGCGTTTTTGTAATCAACAATTCTTTAACCCGTGTTTGTTAATACTTGATTTAACAGTGTTGATAGAAGGTCAGTGCATAGAGGACAGTATGCTCACGGCGATATCAATTTATTTACATACAGGTCAAGTCGGTGCATTTACCAATATATTATATTATAGTCACGCTAACCTTGTGATAAATCGTTGTTTGTTTATTTTATTCTCGTATCTAACCAAACATTCTATCCAAAGTACATGTAAGAACAAACAAAAAATCGCCTTTGTGAAACCGTATTCCTTATATAGCTTTGAAAACATGTAACCCTATAATTATTGTAAGGAGAGGGTTGGTGGTAGAAGGGGCTCGACGTTTCGAACAGGTTGACTGTCCGTCGTCCCTCCTGACGACGGGCAGTCAACCTGTTCGAAACGTCGAGCCCCTCCTACCACCAACCCTCTCCTTACAATAACTATACCGGCGCTGTAGTTCTTATCAGAACCACAAGCTCAGAAAGAATACCAAACAGTCCTTTCCAGGACTACTAACAGTCCTTTCTGGGACTACCACAGTCCTTTTTAGGACTATCCTAGAAAGAATGCCAACAGTCCTTCTCAGGACTTACCAATCCTCTCCTTATACATGGTGCAACCGCAAACCACACGTATTATCTACACCACCATGGAAGCCGATACTTACAAGCAACATACAATAAATATATAATAAATAGGTAATATTCACTTCAATTAAACGTATTGTAAGAGCATTTAGAGCATTATAAGTTTCTATTAAAATTTCACTTTCTATTAGCATTTTAGTTTCGATTAAAATTATGAATAATAATATATACGTACGAAAAAATGTAAACATTGATTATGACCAATCAAGTACAAATCAATAATAATGCCTAAGGGAACAACTAGCTTTAATTTACTGTACATTTTATCATAACATTACATTACAGGTTATAAATAAAGCCTTGTTGGGTTGTATAGAATATAAAATGTAAGTACTTCAATAAAATAAATAAAATGAGTGTAAAGAAAATGTCCAGGGTTTATATTACATGATAATATTCTAAATATAATTTAATGAATACATTATACAATCAAGAAATATATTAGGAATCTAACGATTAAGACGTTTCGTGCGCCGCTGCAACACTTCGTCCCCACTTCGTCAGGCGACACAAACATGCTGCAAGCAAGGGCACTTATACCCCACGGCAGGCGCAGTGCAACCCTCCCGCGCGAGCGAGCAAGCCTTAGACTGGCCAGCAAAGGACATGTCCCATCGACCGACGAACACGGGCGCTCCACCAATCAGCGGGCCGCCGGCTCGGCTCGTCCGCCGGACGCGCGTTTCCGTTTTACACCCTGGCCTAGGTAGTTTCACCCAAAGCGTGCCCAAAACGCGCTGGTAAGCCTAGACTAGAGCCTGCATGTTGTATGCGACTAGCGCCTGCTGTGTGCGATACAATTTCTATGCATCAAAAGTCTAGCAATTTTCTCAATAAAATCGTAGTTTCCGAGCCCGAGCTCAAGCGCGAAGCGCGAGCGCCTATCATCAGTGGTGAATGCGAAAAAGTTAACTTTCTTTTATTTACTTTGTTTCGTTAGTAGCAAATTTACGAAACCCGAATTCATTTACCACGGAATGGTAGATCAGCCGCTTGTGAGTGTTAGTCTTTGTTTTAGACACATAATCAAGCTGCATAGTAAAACCAAACGCGCTTCCTTGCACAATACACGGTTACTGGTTGTTAGAGGGTCTCCGGGACAGACTAGCGTAGGCCGTACGCAGCTCACCGTCGATGCGGATGCATCCATTACTTATAGGGTACGTCAATATAAAATATCTTGTTTTCTTTTAAAATAAAGAGTTGAGATTTGATATGGATACAAAAAGGTATTTCTATGCTTTAGTTTTTATTATAATGTATCTCATATTTGATCAGTATGATAGTTATGGTTATATTAATGTCTG
>JBAMJV010011974.1:0-79031 GCA_037951105.1 Echinarachnius parma | reverse complement strand
AGACTAGTCTAAGTGTGACAATGCACGAAAAACCAAGATAACAATAACAAACAAAACGTAGTGGAAGTTTAAAGTCACGTAAACCACTTTTCCGCCTCTGGGAATCAGTGCATTAATTACCTTAAAGGAACAGTATATGGTGTCAGCGACTTAACCAAGACTGAAGATCGGTTTACGGATAAGGGAACAGTCTTGCTGACCACGGGAATTGACCGCCGCCAATGATACATGCATTATCATTGTTTGGCATGGGCGTAGGGGCACACTTTTCGGAGGGTGGGGGGGGAGGGGGGGGGGTGGGACGGGGGTGAGGGGTACCGTATATTGCTCGAATAATTATCCTTCCCGCCTTTTCGACTGACACGCACACAAAAGTCCTCGTCTCTTATGTCCGAAAATGATTTTTTTTTTTAAAGATTACCCGACTGTTATACTGGAATATGATATGTTTCCCCCCCCCCCCCCCCCCCCCCCCCCGAAACTGACGTTATGTTTCCCTAAAATGACGTGACTTTTTCCCGAATGTATCATGAGTTAGCACGAATATGTCCTGAGTATGCCCGAATATATCATTATTTTGTCCGAATATAATATGATTTTTTCCTAATATGACATCGTGAGGTGGGGGGGGGGGGGGGGGGGTTGCAGTCCCTCAGTCCCCGTCTCCTACGTATATGCAATTGAATATTGTAACCTGGCTGACTACGTATTTTACACTAAGCAATATATACCATAAACTAGAAGAGAACGAGGTCATTCGCTCTTGGTTTGTCACCTGTGATATCATATCCTTATTTCGTTATCTGCATCGTCATTATTCGTATTATCAATATAAAATGATGTATCTTTAATAGTTTCCTTGCACTTTCACATGTACGTCATACACACTTCACTTGCAGTTAAACATGATATTAAGGCTTCCTGAACGTCGCCCTTTCTTGCACAATGTCCTTGGGCGAATTGAGTTTGAGAAAATAGCAGTTTTCAAGAAAATTTGATGATGAATGCATTCAATATGGGCCCATCAATATTATTTTCACACAATACCCTTTCCATTATATAATAAAGTACCCATATGTTATTTCTCAAGAATGGCCTTGACGTCCCCAAATTGCTCTTTACGACTCGTGCTAGTAATAGTTTCGAACAAAATACCATTTGAATCATGGATTTTCTAAGAGATGATAATAAACTGAATACAGTCAATTGAAATGACCCATCAATATCTCACATGTTTTCTATTAAATTATACTATATAAAGTGTGCCTATTTTCATCATATCTATACCGTATTTATGTAGCGAAATGGCAATTCGATATTCCATCAATATAATATTGTACATCAACATTTCGAATTCGTGGAAAAAGTATGCCTATTTGTGCCAAGTCATATGCACTGTAATGTATAAATGTTTATGATAGCATAAAAGCACGGGTGTACAAGCCCCATCGTTCAAGCCATTTGATTTTGTTAAACTAATAGGCCTATATTGAAAGGAGTAACAACAACATTAGCAAAAAATAAACTCATAATACAACTGCTTATTAAACGGATCTTATCTTTGGTAACTCAATATCCGTAAATATAAAAAAATAAAAAAAATACAAATAAGCCCCCCACCCCCTCTCACTCACGTGCAGCAGTGAAAACAACCATCAGTTTCGGATAAAAAGTGACACTGAAAACACGACGTATTGATTAATATATGCGCGTACGTTTGAGCCATCAATATTTCACACATTCGTCTACATTAGTATACAGTATAAAGTTTGCCTATTTTGCCCAGACTAGCTCTTCGGTCATAATGTAATGGTCTAGTCCCTCTGTAGACCGTTAAAGGGGTAGTTTAGTTTTGGTAAGACTGAACTTTAGTACCCAAAACCTGCACAGTAACATTATAATCTAATAGTTAGAACTCCACCATGCTCGAAAGGTATACAAAATTACAAACGACTAAGTAAAAAGCCTGTTATCATTAAAAAAAGAGCCATTAAAACAAAAGAGGGCGCTTTTTAAAAAGGCATTGGTTTCAAGCATTTTTCATACAAAATTATGCATGTGATGTTTTATTGATATAATGATTAGATAGAGACATCATAAACAACTATTTCAAAAACGCTTTTGAAAATTTTTGAAAAAGTGCAAGCATTTTAAAATTTTTTTTCTAAAAATCATCTAATTATTTGGGCCCCAAATAATTATAAGATCAGATATATTTATTGATATTTCAGCCGTTTCTGGGTCGATTTTGACCAAATAAAGTTTATTCTGCCATTAAAATTGCATGTTTCTCTCAAATTCGACACTCAGTTTTTCATTACCTCACAAAAAAATTGTGATGTGCAGCGCCCTCTCTACCAAAACTAAACTACCCCTTTAAACATTAAATCAGTCCTCGTTCTCCTCGTTTGTTGTATTCACTCACCACTTCAGAGAAATGGGATAGTATGACGTCATTATATTAAAGGACCCCAGGCCTCCAGAACGATATGGAATTTTTCTGTCTAGTCCCACTGCACCGTTCTCCTTCCGTTTCCCATCCGTTCAATATCAGGAAACGAAATGATGCGGACCAAATGATTCGGAAAGGACTAGTAGGACACATCGTGGATCTTAAAGGAGGGGTGCAATCCCGGCTTTGATTCAGGTTTATAGCTTTAAATATGTGCCTTTATTGATATACCACACTCTTTTTTTCAAAGAAATCCTTAAAGGTATGGTGACAAGAAAACTGCCTCAAAATTGGGTTTTACTGTATCTAAGGTAGATTTTCATGAAGATTACTAATACAAACATATTTTCCTCGTGGGAAAACCCGGTAAAATAAAAAAATCAACTTGTAAATTCTCTTTCGGAACCCCCGTAAAAAAACTGAGTCCCGGGCGAACAAAAAATGACGTCATTTTTGTGACGTCACCGGCAGGCAATCGCAGTTTAGCTCGGTCATAGACGTACACGCTGAGTACAATACTCACGTTGACACAGAGATATTATTTCCATTTGTTTCAATATTTGCAAACATTTGTTCAGGTTTATATCATGGGACGATATACACTCAGATGTGTAGCTGCATCCTGCTACAATTCATTTCTTAGCAATTCTTAAGCATTTTCAGTAAAACCTCAATTTACAAGCAAAAACGAGTTTGTTTTACAAGCAAGTCATAGGCTCTGCATGTAAACAATGCACATTCCTCCGCGTTGCGGTCTGCAAGTGATGTCATGAATCGGGTGACACGTGCGCACATTTCCGCTCTGCTATAAATGACTTTTTTTAGGAGCATGGAACGCCGATGCGTAATAAAGCAAAAAAGTTGCATGAAATTTACCTTTTTTTTCCCAACTTAAGGATTTCTTTGAAAAAAAGAGTGTGGTATATCAATAAAGGCACATATTTAAAGCTATAAACCTGAATCAAAGCCGGGATTGCACCCCTCCTTTAAGTTTTTTTACGGGGGTTCCGAAAGAGAATTTACAAGTTGATTTTTTTATTTTACCGGGTTTTCCCACGAGGAAAATATGTTTGTATTAGTAATCTTCATGAAAATCTACCTTAGATACAGTAAAACCCAATTTTGAGGCAGTTTTCTTGTCACCATACCTTTAACAATTTGCTAGATACGGACCGTTTCGGATCAGCGCGCTTGTTCACTCGAGCAAGGAGACGTTCCCCGTATTCTTCACTGCGAAACTGCAAATAGTTCGCGACGTAGCCAGAGTACGGGTACGATCACAGCTGATTGCTTCCCCCGTACTCAGCTCTTCCGTAGCATTTGCGAAAAGCCTCTAATGTTGGATAGGAAACGGAAGGAGAAACGGTGTAGTGGGACTAGTCCATAACGTAACAAACAACTTGCAGATTCAAATGCGGCTGAAAAAACATACAGCTTTTCAATGAATGAATCCATGAATGTAATAATCGCCAATCAATAATTCACGGATTTCCCCGGCTTGAGTACAATTTTAAGTCCATTTCTTTCCGTAAATACTCTTGACGTCACATTTTCACCAAAGAACATAACAACACCTTTACACCTTCCCACAGTTGGTTGTGACGTCATCAAGGCCAACGATCAATTAAATTCCAGGGACAGACTGAGGGTATTATTAGCCGCGAGTCAGATTTATCTTGTCAATGTAACGTGTATATCTTCTTGACTTGCGCTAGCCTGAAGACACTGAGTATGATTCAAATAATGTTGGTTACAGATGTTGACCAATCAGCGGGCTAGATTTTGAGATGGTCGATATTTCAAATTTAAAAAGATAGGTATAAAATAACTTAATTATTCTATTCATTTGCATTGCCAAATGTTGGCAAGGTGGCAACCGACCTGTAATATCTTTCATACATATTTAGCCCATGCTTGAAAATAATACCCTGTACCACTGAAAATCAACACTCTTCATACATATGCAAATGAGCACCGGAAATGGATACCTTACCCCAAAATACACAAGCATAATTTGGTTTCATCACTGTTGTACTATTACTAGATAGACCGTGATCTCTGACCTATTTTGTCAATCAGAAATATGCAAATTAGCTAATTATCTTTAGTATGCTTATAATTTTAAAAGATGCTCAATATCACCGAGGTGGCAATATAGCTGAATTTGTTTCTATAGAAACCTTTTAGAACATGAATAATTAAACAACTAGTGGAATTATGGACGTCTCCAGGTCTAATTACACACGACACCTTCTACAGGACTAGATTAAAATGGCGTCAAAGGCGTAGGAGGCGGAGGGCGATTTGCATTTCACTGCGCAAACAAATCACATCGAAAGAGGGTGCTGTAATATGGCCCCCTTTTACAGCCCCCCCCCCCCCCCCCCCCCCCCCTCTGGAGTTTCGAAAACGGCTATATTCGGGCAAAACGAACCTAAAATTCGGGCAAATCATGTCATATTCGGGGAAAATCATATTTTATATATTCGTGCAAAATCATGTCATATTCCAGCAATTCCGTGTCATATTCGGGCAAAATATATTGGGGCAAAATAATGTTACATTCGGGGAGTGTCATGTTATTTTCAGACAAAACCATCTCATACTCCGGCAAAATCGCGTTATTTTGGACCAAACAATTGAAAAATGTCATTTTCGGGCGACAAAGAGGCGAGGACCTTTATTTATTTTTATTTTGTGCTTGTCAGGTCAACATTCGAAAATTCGGGCAAAAGACCTCATCGCCCATGAGAAAAAACGTCCCCCTACGCCTATGAGTGGTGTGCCAGTGTGGTATTGAGGCATCTTCGATTCTTAGAAAATATCTGTTGCATTTCCGTGTTGATTTTTCCTCGTCAACGGTTCTCGATCAACCAAGAGTGTGCGATTTTTTGTTTAAATAGGAATAACTCTCTTCCGTTATCCTTCTGGCGTCTAATAAACTATGCCAGAGGGTTGTTATTGGGGTGTCATCCCACTCGTAAAGCAACTGAACTTAAATGAAGTGGGATAGCTATATACAGTCAGCATGTCCCCCCGCCGCCCCCCCCCCCCCCCAAACACCATTACAAAATCCTGGCTACGCCAAATATAAGTTTCATTTGTGTACACAGCTTTTTGCTCGCTTTCACAGACTCTTTCAAACCCTAGTTTGTATTATGTTATTTTTCTTTTTAAACATCTCTTTTCTTCTTTATTTCAATAATGGTTCTTGCTAACGGTGCCGTCACACCGAGCTACGCTTCTACTACGCTCTCGGACAATAGCTGATCACAAGCACTGGAATACATCTGCAAAATGTCTTTTGTTCAATGGAAAGATTATCTCACATGCGTGAAAAGATAACCTCCCATGCATGAACAGATAATACCCCCCTGAACAAAAGTTATCCCTACGATTCTTCTACGCTCGTTCTGGGTGTGTTCAAAACAAACGTGGCGGTGCCACGATCTGAAATTTTGTTCAGGGAGCTATTGTCTGTTCATGCATGGGAGGTTATCTTTTCACGCATGTGAGATAATCTTCCCATTCATTCCCCATTGAACAAAAGACATTTTGTAAAAGGCCACTCTAGCTACTCGTTCCTACAATGCTTCTCCTCGCGCTTCCAAATGTATCAATGGGGATTAGGAGCGTAGTAGAAGCGTAGTAGGTGTGACGGGGGTATTACTTGCTTCTTCCTTTCCTTTTCTTCTTCATTTCTTTAATGTCTTTCTCTATTCCGTTCGTTTTGTCTTTTTTTCTTTGCCATAGTTGTGCACATAATTCTTTACCTTGGCATTTCAAAGCCTTTGAGACTGAGCTATACATTCTTTTCTTTTTTGTTTCTTTTTTTGTAGTCTTCTTTATCCAGGTTAGCCTCTTCAGTGCTCTGTTTGCTCTGTTCTTCCAGAGGGACCTGCATCTAATATTACTATGTACAACACGGCCATTTGATACCCTTCCGCACTATATTGTGCACTTTCTCCACTCCCTGGGGAGCATTCCAGCAGGTGCTACTTTATAGTGCACTCATGCTTTTGACACACCCTCATGCATGCCAAGTGACCATATTGCACCTGGGCGGGGAGCAGCAATGTGGATAAAGTGCCTTGCTGAAGGACACTAGTGCTGTATTGGCGGCATCGATCTGGGTACTTATTCGAGTACTTATTCGGCATGTTTTGTATACATTTACATGGAAACAGTCGTCTCCAGTTGATTTTGCCTTCTCTTTGAACATTATTTTTTGTTAAAGGGATCTAGTTAGGGTGATATTCACTAACTCATTGCACTGACTTTGTACACGGTTATGACTATCCAGTGGATGGTTAAAAATCTGAACACTTCATTCATAAATATCTTTTTAATGAAAGGGAAATTCGAAAAGACAACGGAACCTGTCCCACGCTTGTATTGTTAATACGAATACATCAAGGTATGAGAAAACCGTTAGAGTTCCAAGTAAGTTTTGAGGATATGGACAATGTTACTAGATCCCTTTAAAGGGAAAGGCGAGATCTTGTTAAACTTAATCTTAGTGGCTAAAACCTGTCTTATATCATTAAAAAGGTGTACATAATTACCATGCTGCCATGCTTGAATCGTAGACAGGAATCTGTCTAGTGCATCAATTCTATATAAAGGACTGTTTCCATTCAGAATGCAACATCAGCTGCAGCTACGCCCACACCTGATATGTTTAGTCTCTGTGCTACCAAATTATAAATGTGATTTCTTTCCTTTAAAAAAATCCCATTAGATAGAGAGAAAATAAGAATACATTTTACAAACCACTAACATATAATTTAACGAATGTGGACATTTTTAATGAAAATATTCCTTTTCTTATTCGGGAAAAATCGGTAATTAAATTCAACACCCGTGCATTCTACTATTCATATTACGTTATTTAAAGATACTTATCACAGCCATGGCTGAAGAGATCTTGATCGAGCAAACCTTGTTTTATTTTGAAAATGGTGTGTATTTGCCTTTCCTTCAAGTATTTTCCCTCTATCCGTCAAACGTATTTTTTTTTATTAATACCAGAACTTCAATATCCCTTTAAAAACCTGTTGCAAATACCACGTTTTCGCAACCGCGTTCTAAATTCTTATCACCTCAAATGGGTTTTTATCTACCACCGTGTCTACTCCGGGCGTCGAACAAGACGGAATAATTATTGACACACCTGTTTGTATATACCTGTATCGCATCTATCACCTAGAGGAAAAACATCTCTAGGGAGATGTGAAGAGAGTAAATGTATACGAATGAAGAATAAACGGGGAGAAGGGGATAGCGGGATAGGAAGAGATTTGGAGGAGGAGGGAGCGAGAGGATGGAGGGAGGGGGAGGGAGGGAGGGGGGAAGAAGTGAGGGAGGGAGAGAGGGAAGGAGTGAGTGAGGGAGGAATGGAGATGGGGATGTGGTTGAAGAAAGAGTATGTGATGTAAAAGTATAAGTATTACAGAAGAGTTTGATTCATGCATACATAACAGAGCAAGGGAAACTGAAAGGGAGAACATACAACTGTGTAAGAAGAGAGAGAGAGAGGTATGGGAGGAAAGTAATCAAGATACACTGACTGATATGAGATTAACAAAAATATAAAAAAACTCATGAGAAGCTAGAGGGGGAAGGGAGCGGGAGTGAATACGGGTATAAGAAAGGATAACGTGAATCATAAGAAAGAGACATAGAAGGGATGCACACAGATATAAAAACATCACATATAAAATATTACAATTTCTGCCTGTGGTTCACGGTTAACATAGGCAAAATGAAGCTTAAAGGAGGGGTGCAATCCCGGCTTTGATTCAGGTTTATAGCTTTAAATATGTGCCTTTATTGATATACCACACTCTTTTTTTCAAAGAAATCCTTAAGTTGGGAAAAAAAGGTAAATTTCATGCAACTTTTTTGCTTTATTACGCATCGGCGTTCCATGCTCCTAAAAAAAGTCATTTATAGCAGAGCGGAAATGTGCGCACGTGTCACCCGATTCATGACCTCACTTGCAGACCGCAACGCGGAGGAATGTGCATTGTTTACATGCAGAGCCTATGACTTGCTTGTAAAACAAACTCGTTTTTGCTTGTAAATTGAGGTTTTACTGAAAATGCTTAAGAATTGCTAAGAAATGAATTGTAGCAGGATGCAGCTACACATCTGAGTGTATATCGTCCCATGATATAAACCTGAACAAATGTTTGCAAATATTGAAACAAATGGAAATAATATCTCTGTGTCAACGTGAGTATTGTACTCAGCGTGTACGTCTATGACCGAGCTAAACTGCGATTGCCTGCCGGTGACGTCACAAAGATGACGTCATTTTTTGTTCGCCCGGGACTCAGTTTTTTTACGGGGGTTCCGAAAGAGAATTTACAAGTTGATTTTTTTATTTTACCGGGTTTTCCCACGAGGAAAATATGTTTGTATTAGTAATCTTCATGAAAATCTACCTTAGATACAGTAAAACCCAATTTTGAGGCAGTTTTCTTGTCACCATACCTTTAAGACTGTAAGATGAGAATCCGGTTCGAACCATAAATAATCCACTCGCTTTTGTTTAAGTTGAAAAACGATTATTCCATCAATCATTTTTTTTTTGCCGCATATGTAGTTCCTCTTATACATATTTCCCCCGGGCATAATCTGAAAAATACTCAATAATTTGTTTTCACTATGATATTCAAAGTTTAAGAAATACGAACAAAAACATGCTACAAGACCCCCCAGCATGCATCATCTCAATTATTCAGACTGGATAGATTTTGAATGACGATGTTGATTTCCCTTTTTCTTCAGAAAAATGCTATAATGATTCTCTTTCACCCAAATGTGAATTAATCCCAGAGGAACCTATATTGTGTCCTGAACCGTATATATATGTATGTATTCACCATAGTTCAAATCGCTCTTGGGCAAAATAACGATATTATTTCAAAGACGTACGTTAAATGCAGAGTAAACATCGTTTGTACCATAAATATAATGACAATGATTTCATCTTTTAGACCACTTTTGTTTTGTTTTACCCGAGTTGGAGAATTGATGTAATCAATGCCAGTGGCGTATTATTATAAAGGGCATGGATGGGGTTAGGCGATTCTATTGTCCCCCGTTACGGCACATATACATCCTATACAGGGTGTCTCAGAAAGAATGCAACACCTACGATCGTTAATTTCATCAACATCATCGACCAAATGTCATGACTGCTCTCCCTTTGATAAAGAAAACAATGTTGCGTAATAGAGTACAACCTACGGTATAGCTCACATTGTCTTCCTTATCAAAGGGAGCGCAGTCATGCGGTTCTTCTGTCTATGGGAGCCCGTGGGGCGAGAATGTCTCAGTGTTCAGAGGATCGCTAGAGACGAAAAAGTAGCACATTTAGGAAACGACATTGCCTCAGAAAAATGGCCCTAGGATCCAAACGCCTTACCCAAAATCAATGCTTATGGTATCATTATGTTGGAAAATGAATGTTCTACCCAATCAAACAAAAAAACAATGACATTTGGTCTATGATGTTGATGAAATTAACGATCGTAGGTGCTGCATTCTTTCTGGGACACCCTGTATAGGACGTACATGTTTCGTAACGGGGGACAATAGAATCGCCTAACCCCATCCATGCCCTTTATAATAATACGCCACTGGCATTGATAACATCAATTCTCCAACTCGGGTAAAACAGTGGTCTAAAAGATGAAATCATTGTCATTATATTAACGATCGTAGGTGTTGCATTCTTTCTGAGACACCCTGTATGTGTGGGGAATGGGGTTGGGGAATACATGACATTTTGTTTTCCGCATATCTTGTCAACAACAAACAATTGCATTAATTTTTTTCATTAATTTAAACGCACGGAACCGAGCGAGATGGAGGTACACCAATCTGTATTCTATATTAAAATAAGATTGTTGTATCCCCATCTCTGACTGAGTGAACATTGCTAGCTTTCCCCCTCCCCACCTGACCCCCCCCCCCCCCCCCCCCCTATAATCATGGGTTCGAAAAGAACATCGTAAATACGAAGATCCCAATCCTGTTGAGCGTCCAATTCGAAATGAAGAGAGAGGGGGAAAGGTAAATCAGTTTGAGGTATCAATAAAGGATTACTTGAGAGATATGGCTGAGCCGCCCCACCCCGCCCCTCCCCACCCCCATCCATCTTACGGAGAAACATCCCCCTTTCTTCGCTTTCTTTCCATTTACATTGGTTCTAATCAACTCTCAACAATCATGGGGGACGCTAAAAAATAATACGATCGAACTTCATATATAATTATATTGACCATATATTCTGAACTATGGGCCCATCTCATGTGGTCGATCTTAGATTCGTATGGGGGAATATGCCCCCTCTCTGCTATATTTTGTCATTGCCATTTAGTTCTAATCAACTCGCCTTAACCATTGGGGACGCACCTAAATACGAAGAGCCCAATTATAGAGACCATCTATTCTGAACCAAGCGAGCAGAGGAAAAGTCAAACTCTCTCTAGCTCTTGTTCCTTAACGAGGGGTGACTGGGAGAAATTGCAGGGATAACACGCAAATCAGGAAAAGTCGCCTTTAATAATTCACCTGACGTATTTACCGATACAAAACGGGGTCATATAACCCTTTAAATACCACGAACACACTCTGCAATGCATTTCACGTTGGTGGCATTTAATTGGTGTAGTAAGAAGTAGTTAAACTGTCAAAGATTGATATTGACTCCCGCTATGCAAACGAATCCTGAATACGCCATAATATAATGCCCACATTGAGCAAAAGCGCATATACCGTATAGAGCAAAATATCTTTGTATGCCATACAATTATCGCGATGTAAGGTTTTATACACCCAACCAAAAGAAACGTATAGATAAATTAGACGCCAATTGATAAACAAAATAAACCCTATAAATCTATTGATACAAATTTTCCTTTTCGGACGATACTTTGTTTTCTCTAAATTTCATATGCACTATGTTCATATCTACTTCCGATTACTTTAATGTGACTTGTTGAAGCACATACATACACATACAAACACACACACGCGCACGCATACACACAGGCACACATACACTCATACAAAAACACACACTCACATACATGCACACACATACACACGAACACACGAACACACACGCACGCAAACACACATCCGAACACACACACATTCACAAGCACACGCCCGTAAATACATACACACGCATGATAGGGACGGTGGAGGATAAACAGAATGCTACATGGGGCAAGCCCTGGTCGGCCCCCTCCCCTTCCCTCCCTGCACCACTCTCCACCTTTTTTTTGTATTGCTACATAGGCAACTGGATAAACTAACAAGGATATTAATTCCAACTCTGAGATTCGAACCAACCACATGCATGAATAGTCATGTAGTTCTCAGACATTTTCGATCTTGGTAAACCTCAATCAATATTATGTCGTCTGAACTGTTTGCGGGCAATAAAAGGAAACAGAACCGCATTAGGAGTGCTTACACTTACTGCTCATGATCAAGATGTTGATGGTGTTTGCTAATGTTTATATGTTTATGTTTGTATGTTATGTTTGTATATTTTTGGTTTATTTGTTTTGTTTATTTAGATAATTGTTTACGTCTTTTGTATGAGTAGGTTGGTGTGGCTGTGGTTGTCTTTATTTGTGAGCGCATGTAAGTGTGAGTATGTTTGATGTGCATTAGTGCGTGCGTGTGTATTGAATTTCGCATGTGTGAGTAGGGTTGTTATGTTTTTGTCTGTACCTGTGTGCATGTGTATTTGCATGTTTGTGAGTGTGTGTGTGTGTGTGTGTGGGGGGGGGGGGGGGGTATGCATACAGATAATACCATTTTAATTCGACACATACCCCCCCCCCCCTCCCCTGTGTCTGTTTGTATATGATTTTGTGCGCCCGCTCGCGTGTATGTGTGGGGAGGGGGAATGCATACGATAATACTTTTTTATTCGACACGCCCCCCCCCCCCCCCCCCCCCTTAATCCAGCAACAGGTGGGGAACATTGACGTCCCTCTCACTTTCGCTCCACGCCCCCGATAGACCCTGGCGTCGACACAGATACGTTTTACTCGTCAGTATTTATTTTCTTTACTTGCGCCTGGGTTACTTCGTGCACGTTTTGGGTAATGAACAATGACTCCCCCATCATTGATTATTCAAGAGACATTAATGTGAGCCGGCCGGAGTTCATTCTTAAGTAGATTCGAAGGTGGAAATCGAATATCTAGCGGCCCTTCAGAAACGGTAAACAAGTCCGAGATAGGACAGCTTCAGCTGCATACCGACCTATAGGAAAACACCAAAACAAAACAAATTGTGTGTGTTATCACAGCGTGGATAACGTTGTGAGCAAGCTTTACCGTGTTTGACAATTATGTCAAAGTGTTATTTTTATTAAACGTTGGCGTATTTGGTTGAAGGCACAATCATGTGAATGCTCAATATAACATTATGTAATGTTTGCATTAAAATGATATACCTAAACTAAATAGATAGCACTTGCTGACCAAAATCAGCACATCATACACTATCCTAGTAAAGCTTTATAAACCGAACACAAAAAGTAACTTCACCCCTAAGCAATTGCCCATAATTTCATAACCAAGAATCTTTTCAAGATTTCGTCTTACCAATATATCCATATGGTAGTTAGGAAAACAATGTGTAAAAATAAGAGGTAACCATTAATCCATGGTTGAGTGAGCACACCTTACAGAAAAAATAGTCATATTTCAAAATTCGCAAAAGCATTATCATCATTACAAATTATTGAGAATAGTAAATATATAATCCATTGCGGATATAGTATCGGAAATAATATCGCTAGTGATATTCGTTTGTCTCGCAATGTATGGTCAAATTATTGAGAGTTGGGAAATTAAAAAATG
The DNA here is from genome assembly GCA_037951105.1 of Echinarachnius parma. Classification (NCBI taxonomy): domain Eukaryota; kingdom Metazoa; phylum Echinodermata; class Echinoidea; order Clypeasteroida; family Echinarachniidae; genus Echinarachnius; species Echinarachnius parma. The sequence goes on along the minus strand of JBAMJV010011974.1, from coordinate 65,678 downwards.
CACTGTTTTACAATTGCAATTAATGCATTTTACCACATGTGCCATCAAAAAATCAAAATGAATGGAATATCTAACAGCATTGTTTCATAAACCATGATCAATGCATTCCGCCACATGTGATTCACAACAATGTACAGGCACGCGCAATACCTTGTGACTTTTGAATTGGGCCATTTTGTCTTTAATCTGTGCTCATTCAGCCATAAAGTAATGAATATCTCTGATTTTCGCACATATCGAACATAACAACTGTGCCAATATTGTGGTAAGATGACATCTTGAAACAATAATCGGTTAAGAAATTATGGTCAATTGCCTAGGGGTGAAGTTACTTTTTGTGTTCGGTTTATATCGTAGCTGCTTAAAGGGATTACAACAAAATCATTACTATCAAGTAGCAATTAGTACACATCAAATCATAATACTTAGAAATAGAGGAAATTAGACACGAAAATGATATAGAAAATGTGAATTAGAACAAGGCGAAATGAGACTAATCGTAAAATATTATATAAAAGGAAGAAGAATATTATCCACTAAAACAGAAATGGTGGTCATCAAAAAGAAAAAAACAAAAATCAACAGCAACCAAGGATAAATGAGAGTATACAGTCATGTTCGTTGGAATGGATAAAGACATCATGAAATGATCTACAGACAATGATGAACGAAGTTAGATAAAACAAAAACAAAGAGAGTGACATCGAGGAAATGTTAAAAGAAATGTTTTCTTGGAAGGAAAATGCTAATAGTTCTAAGTGGCACTAAGAGCCTTGACATGCTATATGCGCATGTATATTCTTCGGGCACTATTATATGACGATCTTTTTTACCCACGGCAATAAAGCTAAATTGAGATATGAGTTTGCTGACATTGAAGGATAATTGTAATACAAAACTAGGCATTTAGTGAATTGAAAAATACAACTATAAAATCCTCGGAATGTAAATGCGAATAATACGAATATTGTCGCATGCCTGTGCAATCTAGAGTGCACAGATACTCATGATAATACAACCCATAACATTACTACATCCTCTTTTTGTATTGTTGTGTATTAACAAAATATTGTATATATACCATCATGATAAGCATACTTGATAAGCATATCATTTCGTATGGGGAAAACGGTAGATAACTGAAAACTCATACAAGTCATGTCATAAGTATTACTTTACAACGAAACTTTTCCGAAATGGATTTGTTTATAAAAAATGTAGCACTACTCAATAATGTATTGGTATGCGAAATAGGCAGTTGCAGGTTGATTACGATAGTTAATTATAATTTGTTAAGACTGTTCTTTTGTCGCAACAACATTGCTAATGCAATAACAATGTTTTCTACTCAAGACAATGTCCGAATCTGCAAGTTCGGATCTTCTCAGACTAGCTCTGAAATTACATTTTACCTCGTATACGATACTAAATTCGCAACATTTGAATTATGGCTTGCATGCAAAAGGTAGACAAATATCTTTAAAAGTAATGGTATTTGTCTCACATCTGTAAAGACAATACACTCTCAGCTTCTGAATTATAGCTTGTAAAAAGGCGGACAGTACCTTTAACAACTAATTCCAATTGGCTCTTAAGCAAGTTTCCGGCGATGCTTTTTGTTTTTCCTTTTCAATCGAAACGCGACGAAACGAAACTGACTACTATAATCCTCCCAGGTACCCATATGCATTGCCATGAATTACCCGAGACTCCTGGGGGAGAAATTAGCCAGAGAGGAGGATAAAGTGCCTAAGATGCTTGCTGAAGGACGTGAATGCATGCTAGGGGGCATCTGCGACCTTCAAATTGAAAGTCGGGACTCAAGAGCCCACGCTATACATCTCTTCTAGAGAGCCGTGTGGTGAAACAAACATTAAATAACTCGGTGAAAACAATAAATATCAAAGGAACAACTCCGTTTTGATGTGCAAAACCATTATTCAGATGGCCTCATTATTTGTTATAATCATTATAATAGTATTTTAGTCATGGAAAAAAAGATAAATTAATTGGTCAAAAGTGGATTGAGCGCCTTTTTTAATTAAAGGGATAGTTAAGGTTTGGTAAAGAAAGTACTATTGTGGTCAAACTTGCTTTTAGGAACCAACACCTACAGAAAAGAAAAAAGAGGGTTATTTTGTCATTGAAATGGTATGCTATTTCAAATTTGACACTCAGTTGTTCGTTACCTCACAACAACAAAATGATTTCGTGCAGCGTCCTCTATACCAAAACTGAACTATCCCTTTAAGCTCTTAATATCATATCAATTATCTATGCTTAAAAGACTAGAAATAGAAAAACAAAGATAAATAAGGTAATAAAGAAAGGCGGAGAGAAGGAGTTAGAGAAAGAAATATAGGCTAGAGGTAGATATAAAAGTATACTGAATATAAACAGAGGAGAGGGAGAGAATATTTTTAAAGGGCAACATGAAAGGGGAGAGAGCGAATAGGACACAGAGGAGAGAATACCTACTGCCTTGTATATTATGCACATTGGTTGAAGGGACAGGAAGAGTGAGACCAAGACAGGTGTATATAATGATGAAGTCAAATACATGAACTTTAATATGAACATTGACAGAGCGGAAGAGAGAAAAGGCGAACATAAACAAGTACTAGCCAAAACATATATTGCAGGCAGTGTTTTAATTCAGTATGAAACAGAGCAAATTCGAGTAAAGTAGAACATTAATGTAAGGGAGACAGGCATAGAGGTGTGGCATTTATAAAAAGATGCTATATTACCAAATTGTAGTTTTGTTCGAGATTAATTCAAAAACAAAATCAGAGTATTGATTCCCAGGGTAGAAGGAGCTAAATAGAACAACATGTGCGTAAACAGTATATAACAGTATTCTACATCAAAAATGAGCCAAAATTAGTACGGGAGCACAACGTTATATTAAACATTCTAAGGAGAGCGATCTATATTGAACATATGCTTCTGCAGATCATATTTTGAGTTAGTAGCCAATTGCGGAAAATTGAGAAAATCGGGACATTGGTGAAAGTGAAGGGGGGAAGAGAGAACGAGAGAGAAAAGGGGAGAGGGGGAGAAGGTGGAAGGGACAGAAGAAACAGAGCTAGCCAGCGAAATAGATGGAAATACGAATAACAAAGTAAATAACAATAAATTATATTGACAGCGAGAGGGAGAGAGGCCTGGGACTAGGAGAAACGGATGAAATTTAAGAACATACAAGCGATACAGTATACATATTCGAAGAAAGGTAGCCCACAGTTATCGATTTTTCTATTTAAAAAATAGGAAATAGGTATTAAAGTAAACCCATTAACTTCAACAGAATCATATTATACCGAATAATGTAATTCCTCTCAAAGTATGTGTACGAGGACACTATTTTAAGCACATTGTAAGAGAAAGTGATAGATGATGTCAGATTTGTACATGTATCACCTTTTGCCCAGTTATCGTCACTGACATTCGTTACAATCGAAAAGCGTTCCCGGGACACTTTTAAAATTAGGGAGACATTTCACAAATCAAAACTCATTTTAATAATTCTGTTTCCATTAGCCCTGAAAACAGTAGGCTATAGAAGAAAAATGTAACGGTTCCAAGAGAATGGTTTTTGTTGAATTTGACAAAGAGAACGGATCGCTTTAAATAAATGCACGCAGAGAGATTTGTGCTCATGGTGACGGGGGAAACAACATTATACATTTTTTAAGAAGAGAGCAGCGATTTGTAATCAGAAGCTTTTTATTGCCCGAGGATGCGGATTCATTTTAGGAAAGGAAATCCTTGTCTCCTTTTTGAGGGCTAATTCCAATATCAGTCTCGGCATTGTCTCGGAAATGTCATCAACTGTTTGGCATTGTCTATACTAATACAGTGATGCAAAACGAAAGCAAACACTCGCATATAAACAGACAACTTAGGAAAGAGAGGAAATATCAACTTACACCCTCAAACAACATGAACAATCACACAAACTCAAAAAAAAAACTGACAAATGTGTTTGATTTGATGAACAATACCTAATAATTGTATACATGCACATTCACACAAACGCCAACACACACACACACACACACACACACACACACACACACACACACACACACACGAAGAAAGACACACATGCACACACACATACACACACACGCACACGCACGCACACACACACACAAACACACACACACACACACACACACACGCGCACACATACACACGTACGCACACACTCACACATACACGCGCACACACACACGCACACACACACACACACACACACACATACACGCGCAAACACACACACGAACACACGCACACACGTACGCACACACACACACACAAACACGCGCAAACACACACACACACACACAGACACACATGCGCCTACACGCACAAACCCTTTCGCTCTTTCGAATAATTATCGACTATACAACCCGATGCTTGCTCTTGATAAAGAAACCAAAAGAAGGCATCGTCTGTGCCTTTGTGGTATAGGTAACTGACCGGGTATTGAGGTCGACAAACGCTGTAATGCTACCGTACAGGGAGATGTTGGCGGATTAGCGTGTCTTCTCGGATACACTGTCTTGTGACCCATTTCATCAAAAAGATTTACCATAGGAGACGTCTTATGGCCTAGTCCCACTATAGCGTATCTCCCCCTGTTTCCTACCCGTTTGACATCCGGAAGTTTCTAGCAGAATACTGGCAGGAAACGAAATGATGCGGACCAACAGTACCAATTTCGGAATGGACTAGTAGGATCATTTTAATTCGGCTCCGCATCGCGTGAAACGAAACTTCACGGAACTTCAAAATCTGCAAGATACGGAACGTTTCGTTAGATTTTTGGTCGGATAGAAAACGGAAGGAGATACGCTTAAGTAGGACTAGGCCATAAGCTGAGGAAATTGAGGAGTCTGAAGTCAAGTCAAATTTATTCCAAATATGCATTTTTGTTACTGTTCCGCTCGCGAATTTTTTTACCGTAGGATGACAACTGAAGATTGATGAATTATTCATGAGCAGCTATGTATAGGTCAAGGGCTACTCATGAATATTCATAACTTAGATTAGGGTTTGGGTGAGTTTGAGGATTATAATCACAATGACACTGTTCTGACCATCGGCAATTTACGTGGCCTAATGGTCATGCTGTGGACTTCACCACTTCTTGATAACATGGGTTCGAATCCTCTGTTCTTCTTTTCTTTTGCCATAATAAGTGTTGAGTAGCGATTTATTTAGTAAATGTATCATGCACAGTTTTCACTAAGGTCTGAAAACTGTGCCCAACATCACTGCTCACTGTTTATTATTCAGTTGCCATCCTACGGTTTAAAAATTCGCGTTCCGGTCGTAGTCTAGGGTCTCTTTTTTTCATGACGACATTTGGGGGCAATTACATGGCAAAGAGAAATGAGAGATATCACCAAGTATCATTTGTTGTATAACGTTTAACGCCGTACCCCAATAAAAGTGAACATGTTCGTTCACCCTTTAAAATGGTTTACAATTTGATTAAAAAGAAGAAAAACGGTTTTCCAAAAACTCTAGTAATTAAAACCTTTTAACTAATTTAAGGAACTGTAATTCTTTGACATTCTCTATTGCGTGAAGTATCAAGTTAAAGTTTAACGACTGGATGCAAATGTAATATTATTATCCATCGTAATTAGCCTCTTCTATTCCTTACTCGTATATCATTTTTGATGAAGCAGGTCACATTAATTTCTCCCTCCCTGGGGAGCATTTCTGCCAAGATGGCTACTCGATCAAAATAGCAACTGTTCTTGGTATAATTTTTCTTTGTAAAAGATGCCCTATCCCGTGAATCTAGTCAACGTGTGTCTTTGTTATGGCAAGTACCACGTTTTTGTTTTTTTTTTTTTTTTTTTTGGGGGGGGGGCACCCTGTATAAGTTGATCCACAGAGAGTATACGACTGTATCTCATTTGTATATCATTGTAAAGCGCTTAGAGATGATTATCAATCATATTAGGCGCTATATAAATCGAAACATTATTATCATTATTATTATTCCTATCTATGATAAGTGACATACGCTCATACTATCGATCATCTGTTTCGAGACATTATAACGACATGAATATACGATTGCCTAAATCAATGAAATATGAATAATGGATGATTATTACAGTACCCACAAGAAAATAAAATGTCTGGATTTTGACACCCTTACCCAATACAAAAAAAAAACACACACACACACACACGCACACACACACAAACGTAGAACGTTCTTGAACGCTATACTCTCTGTAGCCAAAACACAATACTTAATTGAAAACTCGTAATATTTTGAGTGCAACGCAATGTTGAACACAATTATAACGAGAAGAGAACTGTATTTTGAAATCACTGATTAATTTCTTGGCTAATGTCTGTTAAAGTGGAAAACCATATGGAATGGAAAGTAATCAGTGAACGCAAATCAACTAATTTCGATTTCACCTGTATCATTGATGAGCTGTCCACCTGTCGACGGATTAGACATGTTAAGCCCGGCGCAGACAGAGCCGACTCGACCCGATCCGACTGGTTTTCAGCCTGAAAACTCAGTATGTGTTGCCTCAGGACTCTGGTTTTGCCAGTCAAGAGCCAGATGGAGGTCATTCGAGGCCGAATCAACATGTTGGATCGGCTCCGACTGAGCGAATTTGACTCTAGCCTGACTGAAAACCAGTCGGATCGGGTCGAGTCGGCTCTGTCTGCGCCGGGCCTTAGATGTTTTATTGATTTGCATTAAATACATGTCCATGGGAAGTTCATGTATCATGATGGCATTCATCTTCGCCATTATGTTCTGAATTATTTATGACTGTTGACAAAGAATCCGAATTGATTGCCACGAATCAAGCTAATCTAGATTACCAGGATTACCTGCAGACAGTAATCGGTCATTGGCAGAGATTGCACCGAAGACATGTTGTTTGTGAATCATATATTACACAACTATCATATTGATGCACAATATATTATTAAATTTTGCCAACAGCAGACATTTTTTATTTTATTTATTATTATTACATTTTTAAATTTATTTATTATTATTATTATTATTATTATTTTATTTTTATTTTATTTATTTTTTTTTTTTGGGGGGGGGGGAACCTGAATGTCCGATACAATAAATAGGGACATTTATGCGTTAGAATATATTTTGACGCTGGTCATCGTAAACAAAAAATCGCGAATTCTTGAAAGATACTGATGAAGTATTTCTTTAAGATGAGTGTTTGAAGAAAAAAAAATGTTTAGTCAAATTAATGACTATGAGAAAGGCACGTTGGGAATGCTTACGTTGGTATATAAAATTATTAAATCATTTCCAGCAGTGTCGTAGTCGAAGTCGTTTTTTTCAACGGACTCGGAGTCGGACCGAGGCCGAATGTAAAACAAACAGAAGGTAAGAATATAATTGTTTGATAGCGGTCTCGGCCACGGGAATGGTGGATCCGTCTACGACATTGATTTCCAGTTAGCATAACTGCGTTTCCACCTGGTTACAATGATACTGGGATGTTACGTTTACTGCACTTGATTCATGTTATATAAATAAATGTATATACTTATTTAATTTATTGATGAAGTTGAGTTTTAAACGGTAGCATACTAAGCTCCTTAATATGCAATATAATTGTGCACAATATGAATGTGTTTAAGAATCCAACCTAAACAGTTCAATCAAACTTAAAGGGATAGTTGAGTTCTGGTAAGGAGAGTACAGTTTTAGTGAAACTGAATTTTAGTAACCAAAACCTGCATCATTACATTACAAACTAATATTTATAACTAGAAAGGAACACAAAATTACAAATGACGTAGTAAAGATCATGATATCATTCAAAAAGAGCCGTTAAAATGTAAGAGGGCGCTCTCTAAACACTCATCGGTTTCAACCATTTTGAATAAAATATTGTGCATGTGATGCTTTGTTGAAATAGTGATTAGATAGAGAAATAACCAACAACTATTTGAATACCTATTTTGTAATTTTTTGAAAAGAGGAAGCATTTTTTTAAATTTTTAACAGCTGGTTTAAAATTCTCTAATAAACCTGGGGCCCCAGGTTTATTAAAAATTGTTATATTTATGGATATTTCAGCCGTCTCTGAACCGATTTTGATCTTTAAAGCATGTAAAGAGTTAAAAGGATGTAGTATTAACCATATTGTTGACATGTGCAAACAGTGATGAATGGTTGGTAAAAATAATGTAAATGTTTGTGATCTGATATGTCCACCAGGTAATGTGTGACAATGTCACGTTAAAGGGATCTAGTAACTTTGTTGACATGTGCAAAAATTGATTAATGGTTGATGCAATGTATATTGTTGTTATCTCATATGTCCACAGGGTATTGTGTGAAAATTTCAAGTCAAATGGACATTGTATGGCCAAGTAATGAGCGAAAAATGAGCGGAAATTTGAAAAAACGAAACCTGTCCCGTGATTTTATTGTTAATACGAATACAACAAGGTATAAGGGAACCGCTAGAATTATAATTTTATTTTGAGGATTTGGACAATGTTACTAAGTCCCTTTAAGTGGATTGTATATGGCCGAGTTAAAAGCACAAGATTAATGGAAAGTGATATTCCCTAACTTATTGCACTGACTTTGTACACGGTTATGATTATACAGTGGATAGTTAAAAATCAGAACACTTCAATCATAAATATCTTGTTAACGAAAGGAAAATTCGACAAACGAAAACCTGTTCCATGCTTCTATTGGTAATACGGGTACGGATACAACACGGTACGAGAGAACCACTAGATTTCAAGAAATAATTTGTTTGTAAGGTAATGAAAAACTGAGTGTCAAATTTGAAAGAGCATACAATTTGATCATTATTTTAACAAACATCACATGCACACGCACAATGCACATGCACATGTATACAAACTGTTTGAAACCAATGTGTTTTTTTTGAGGGTTCCCTCTTGTGTTTTAACGCATTTGTTTGGAATGATAACATACTTTTTACTTTACTTAGTCGTATGTAATGTTGTATACCTTTTCGAGCATGGTGGAGTTATAACTATATAGTTTGTAATGTTATGTGCAGGTTTTGGGTACTAAAATAACCCAAACTGTACTATCCCTTTAAGTCGAATGACTGAGAAAATATTATATTTGTAACGAACCATCAAACTGCCATCATGGGAGGGCTGGCACCTACCCTTGTTCTACAGTCATATTGATGTATGCATGAAGTGAACACTATGTGAAAAGTGAATCATTATTCATGTTGCTGCCCTTCTAACCGAGATCTTTCAAAAGCGTGAGATGGTTTGATAAATTGATATGGGATATTCGTTGCGGTCCCTTATGGGTTCCAGTTCCAAATATATGCATTTTGCTTACAGCTTATTGTCTTGATTCGACATGATGGTATAGTAAATGAGATACGGGAGATAGTTATATCGTTATAGAAATCGTTCCAGATGAAACCAACATAGTTGACGTTAAAAGGATCTTTTAACTACAATTGTCAAATTCAATTAAGATCACTTGGACCTTTTACATCTCTGTTGTATACCTTGTTGATTTGCTTTATGGTAACAAAATAATGCAATGTGTTCTGTTTTGTCAAATTCTTCCTAATTATGGAGATATTACCTTCTGTTAGAATAAAAAGGGTTCCAGGAGCGATTTTCGATTGAAGTCAAAATTCAATGGGTGCTAGGTAATAACACATGACATTTAACAAATAAAAACAAAACATTTAAAATCTTCGCGCGTTTAGCTGGTCTGTACAATATGTGACAGCGGAAAAACGTATTACAAACCAAGCGGTTCGGTGGAATTATCACTGGCGTACTGTCGGTGTAAACGCTATCTATACAAATTATCTACGCAGTTGGCGATGCGTATTGGCGGTTGGAAAGGCGTCGTAATTCGCGGTATCAAAGCGGTGCGATATACTTGGCGGATATCTCAATAGATCCGTATGCGGTTTACCGTTATTTATCTTTATATTCCACATACTAAGAATCTTGCTCTACGATTGGTCAAAAGTTAATCACGTGATTAAATATAGTTTCGCCCATCGGTACACTCTGTAGATATCTTGGGTGAAAGTGCGTTGCACTCACTAGATAAAAAGTACTATCTACACTCCGCGGTTGCATTGAATTGAATACCAATAAGTGGCGCGATAACTCTATGCGCGCGAATTACAAATTTAATTGTATTCGTTGTGCATACGGTATACGTAGTACACTGCATACGCTATGCATAGCACTGTACATCAGAGGCGTCGATCAGCTGTTCGGAAAACACAATGCATTGGCCGGGGCGAGCATTGTTTGTGAACAATTGCATTGTGTTTTCCGAACAGATCGACGCCCCTGTTGTAGTATCGTATACTGTTTGCATGCTCGTTCTGTGTACTCTACTAAAATGACGGCCACAAACATAAGGTTTGAGCTTTTGGATGAGGATGAAATGGACACGTTTTTACTGGAGAGTGAAAGTAAAAATACAAAGCGACAACTTAAGTTCAGCCTGAAAGTGTTCCAAGATTATTGCGATGCTGGAAGCATACTTTTTAACGAATTGTCTGACGTGGACTTGAAAGCGCTAGACCAAGTGTTGGGGAGACTCTATTTTCGCGTTTGTTGACTTTTGAACTGTTTTTTTTTGAGTTTACATTTCGCGTTTTAGCTTTTGGAATTACCCTGTTACCGAAATTGGAATAACAAGTCATTGTTGGTAAGTAGATCAAACGTAGTAGTAACAGTACTTAGACTTAGAAGTTAGACTTAAGGCATAAGCCCGGCGCAGACAGAGCCGACTCGACCAGATCCGACTGGCTTTAATCAGGCTAGAGTTGGGCCTGGTCGGTCGGAGCAGTGTTGAATCGGCCCCAACTGGCATCCGACTGTCTCTCGACTGGCAAAATGTGTGTCGCGAGGCACTGAAAACTGAGCCGATCGGAATGACAATCAGTCGAGTCGGCTCTGTCTGCGCCGGGCATTCTGAGTACTTAGAGTAGACTAGTCTAGGGGTAGGCCTGCTCAGACTACAGTACTAGTACAGTAGTAGTACTACTAGACTAGATCTAAGTTCGATGTGAACCAGTCGAGTCGGCTCTGTCTGCGCCGGGCATTAGAGACATAGAGTACTTAGAGTAGAGTAGGGGTAGGCCTGCTTACACTACTACTACTAGTACTAGTAGTAGTAGTAGTACAGTATTAGTACTACTAGACTAGATCTAAGTTCGATGTGGAATATAAAGCAAATAATCACCTTTTGGTTTCAGGCGATGGGACAATCTATCACTTCCTCGGCGATCTGAATGTATACGCTATCTTTCCTCAGCTTCGCTTCGGAAAGATAGCTACATCCAGCTCGCCTCGGAAGTGATATATTGTCCCATCGCCTTCACCAACGGTAATTATTTGCTTAATGTACAGATTATCTTTCTGAACTTGCGTAAAGCCATTTTTTCTTGCTGTGTCTGTTACCAGTTTGCCAAACAGCAATGTACAGTATAGACATGATAGATGTGAACGCTCCGGGTGATTTTGGTTGATTTCGACAGGGTAACGTATCACGTTATTAAAGAAAGGTGAAATACATTACTAGAAATCGGCGATCTTAAAGGAGGACAGTGTTATCCAAGACAATGTCAATTACCATTTTACTTTTTAGTAAACATGTATTTAATACAATATAAATTTAGTTTCATGTACGAAATGTGTTAAGTAATAGCACCTCCTTTTCGAACACTGCATCTTAGCCTATATTGTAGGAATACTGGTAAATACATTTTATTATGTACGATTTACGATGATAATGTCCATGATTAAAAGTTTCAATTACCACTCTTAAAATCTGTTTTGAACATAATTTATCACACATGACATGACCGGGTATTAGATGTGTCCAGATTATATCACTATTCATTTATTTAACACTTCTTCTTTTCAATTAGTGATAAACAAACCGCGGTAAAAACTCTCCACATTAATCAGTTTGTTGTTAGATATGTCGATGACCATTAAGTTACCACATGGGTTACGGGGGTCCCGGATGCAATGAACTAGAATAAGGCGACTGTTAGTTTCGTTGATTGTCTAGGCGAGCGGTACGAAAAGTATTGTTTATAACAAGATGTTCTATGCGGTCTGATCAGAAAGGGCGCAGTAATCAAAGAAATACAACTTCTCGGAAAAACTAAAATTAGCGATACTTTTTCTCCCACATCGTCGAAATCTAAGCCCAGTAAACAAGAGGTGGTAGGATTAATTAAGACCAGTTCCGATGATTAACGACACAGCCATACTATACATTTGTTGTCGTTTTCGTTGCCTGATTACTTCTTCACCGACACACCAGTTTTATATTATGATTTATTGCATCGCCATGGGTATTAAAGGGATCTAGTAACTTTGCTGACATGTGCAAAAAGCGACGAGTGGTTGATACAATGGTGTTGTGTGAAAATTTCAAGTTAAATGGACTTTACATGGCCTAGTAATGAGCAAAAATGCAAAGTGACATTCACTAACTCATTGCACTCACTTTGTACATGGTTCTGACGATCCATTGGATAATTTGACAGATGAACACTTCAATCGTACATATCTTTTTTAACGAAAGGGAAATTTGACAAACCGAAACCTGTCGCATGCTTTTTTGTTAATAAGAATATATACAACAAGGTATGAGGGAACCGCTAGAATTTCAACTGGATTTTGAGGATTTGGACAATGTTACTATTAAAGTCCCTTTAAAGAGTAATTTGGGTGCACATCTACGACACATTCGGCAACGTAAGGATTTGATTTAGGATGTATAAAGGTTCTGTTTACACCAAAATGTATATCACCTGTAATGAAAGGGGCGTATTATCTTGTTTAATTCTGCCTGTTGTATGCAGTCAACATTATCTGGAATAAGTTGTTTTAGCATGATTACCGGTAACAAGTCCATCAGCAATGTAAATAAGTTAACAAGTTTGATGTAAATGTGTTGATGTGGGAAAACTTTATGTAAAAAACAAAACTTTTTCAACTGGCTTTACATGTTTACATCAAACCGACCTTTGACAACTAACGAGTTTAGAAAACAGTGATGGTGATGATGATGATGATGATGATGATGATGAAGCTGTTGTTGCTGCTGCTGCTGCTGCTGCTGCTGATGATGATGATGATGATGATGATGATGGTGGTGATGAAGCTCCTGCTGCTGCTGCTAATGATGATGATGATGATGATGATGATGATGGTGATGATGATGATGGTGATGATGATGGTGATGATGATGATGATGATGATGGTGATGATGATGGTGATGATGATGGTGATGATGATGATGATGATGATGGTGATGTGATGATGATGGTGATGATTGTGATGGTGATGGTACCGAAGCAGCAGTAGAGGAAAGAAGGTGATGAGGTCACACACACACACAAAACAAGCAAAAATTCACAAACAGTTTTTAATCATCATGTGAGAAGAAAAAGAAAAGAAAAAATGGAGTTTTATAGAGGTTCTGGGCAAAATAAAAGCGAAGTTTCCCATTGTTACTCCTTTGTTGCTCCTGGGTGAGAAATCAGCTATGAGGAGGATAAAGTGCGTAGCTTGCTGAATGACGTGCGTTCTGAGGAGGAATATAGTAAACGGCAATCACATTATAACACGCAGAAATGGATAACTAAATTAGAACAAAAATACAACAACACGCAGGGTAGGATAACTTCATCATATTTCCAAGGTTGTTAAAAGGATGAAGCATACAATCAAATAATTTCTATAATTCAGGCGCGAATCGACTTCGGAAAATGCAGTTATCAAGGTTATTGTCAGGCAAAATGCATCAATGCATATTTCGGCAAACACTTTATTAATTTTTCGGGCAAAGCAGTTTTTTCGGGTAAAGTCAGTTCATCTTCTGATTGTATAATACGATTTTGTGAAAGGTTGAATGCATAGAAGATCTTTGAACCATCGATGTCAAACAGTTGAGAACAAAAAACAGGAATGGTAATAATTACAATGTATATTCGGGCAAATGACATCAGCCATCGGCAGTAATGTACCCGTCTCGACCATTATGATGCGCCAAAGAGCTCAAACCGAAAAGAAGAAGAAAAAAAACGAAACAGGAACTGCACGAGATTGATGTCACTGATTATGGTGTGAATGATTGGAAAATATCCCACAATGATGTGTGGTGTGGGAATAGAATGATACTCTATAGGCTTCCCTTCTAAGTAACTAGCACGACCATTATAGGTTTCTATATTCAGGGACGTGCGTTCAGTGATAGTGCGTGTTGGTGGTGAGGGGGGAGGGGGGGTGAACTACAAGTTGTAAGGGGGCGAGAGCACAAGAATCAATAGTGCACAGCTAACTTAATAAATTTCAATAGTTAAACGCAAGGTGTCGTAAAATTTCCACAAATATCAACTGAATTATTGTTTTCTTCCCTTCAAAATAAAATTATGCAACTGTCTCTTCTTGTCGGCGTCATTTGGGAGAAACTAAAAACTAATTAAATACTTTGAAGTATATATTTTGCCTTTGAGAATTTTAGTGAATTTATATAATAGTATGGTTTTATCACATTTAAGTTATTGTAATATTGTATGGGGCAATTGCTCAGTTTATTTATTGAATTAGTTATCAAGGTGCGATAGTGTGGAATGACTTGCCTGATGAATTAACACAATGTCCCACTCTATGCAATTTTAAAAGGAAGCTTAAATGTTATCTGAATAATAAGTCATTACAATAGATCTGTTAATTTATATGCCTGTTTGTATGTGTTTTTTATGTGTTATGTGTTTTTTGTCCTAAGTAATGTATATTTTGATATTCATTATTATATTCATTTCAATAAGTTGTAGTTAAAAAAGGGAAAGACCTTGACAGGCCAATGGCCTATGCCAAGACTTTCCCTTGAACCTTGAAGAATTACTCTCCCAAAAGCACATCCACTATGGCTTATTCGTGCTATTTTCTCATGTTCTTGTACATACTGATGTATGTAGATTTTAGATGTCATGTTTGTATAATATGCTCTTGAATATTGTTTTCTATTTTGTTTCCAATGTATATATATTTCATTGTATTTTTAAAGTGATGTGAAATAAACTGAACTGAACATGAACTGAACAAGCTCTTCCCCTTCTCTTATGTATTGTATTAGATCTAACGCAGTATACTGATTATTCTTCTGTTAAATACAGCGAAGCGTCGTTTTAAAGAGGTAATTGTGACCATTATAAAGGTATCTCGTTTATATATCTGGTTCCAAAAATCAACGCATAAAACGACCTTGGACCAGCAAAAATGCCTTGTTATTTAAAAGAAGGTTTTCTTATTGATATAAGTTCCACTGTAATACACATTCCCACAACCTGATTTGAGTGATGTAATAGGAGGAATCTTGGTTGTATGGTTTGTATTATACTCCACCTTCAAAGTGCATACTTTATTGGAATAAAGGTTTTAAGGCTGTTAAATACAGTGATTAAAAACATGGTCACGTCTGCACGGTTACAATTACCCGACATCTTTAATAAGATTTGCTTATTAATCAATAAGGCTAAACCAAGGCGATGAAGTTACATGCACTTCAATTATTCAATTATACAAAAAATATATTGAAACTAGCTTCAGCAGCTTCTAACCCCTAGTAATACCGCATCCAAACGCCAATATTTCCCTTTCTTTTCCGTGTCCGAGTGTCGAATATCGACCATGTTCACAGTTTCTGGATTGTCCGTATCCAGTGGCGTAGCGACGGGGGGGGGGGGGCACGGGACCGGGGGTACGTGCCCCCCCCCCCCCCCAATAATTTGGAAAAACAACAATAGAAAACATAAGGGGGCATTTTTTTTTAAACAAAGAAATACATAAGGTGTGCCCTCCCCCCCAATCAGTCCGACCACGCTACGCCACTGTCTGTATCTCTTTATTTATAGTGCAGACAATTAGCTAATATTGCCTACTTCGTCTTCGTGTGCAACGGCAAGTGCTAGCCTCGATGAAGAAATACAAACATCAGTTCATGCTGGCCAATTTAAATTCTATACTCTTCATCATGCTCGCAAGACTTCTGATCGGCGTCAATTCAAATTTGATAAGGTTCTTGTGACAGAATTAGCCGTTTCTGCTCACCTTAGTTCAAATTTAACTTGCCCAGTTCTTCGGGACAAACATTTGCTTATATACTGACGAGGCTTCGACGATCGAAATTTGCTGTTGGATTTCAAGCAGATTTCAAGGATCTGTTTAATCATGTATAATTATAACAAAAAAGTAATTGCAACGAATAATCATAAATGATTGAAAAGGAAGAAATAATAGCGTTGCTTTAAACAATGTTCCTCCCTTGGCTCCTCCAAATTATAAAAGGCACGGGTCGAAAAACTGTCTCTGCCAGGACAAAAGAAATATATAACAAAAACATATAATTATACAAATCAGCCATTTGTATTCCTACTCAAGATTCACGCCAATATGACATTACGCACTGCCTTCGATTGTTAGCAATTATATCATATAATTAGCAATAACACCTATTTATACTCAATTAAGTAATATTTTTGCCATGCCCAATTAAGAAGAAAAATATATTTGTTCACATATTCAGACTTATCTTAACAACTCATGAAGGCAAAGAATATAAATATTCTGATCAGGTGTGTTAAAATGTAATTATAATGTTCGATATTATGTTGCATTCTTCTGGTGTTAATCTCATAATCGGTAATCATTTTTCTTTTAGTTTGTATGTGACAAAACTCTATATATAACAGAGACAACATTTTGTGTTTTCCCCGGTCGTGTTATATCTTAACCGACTAAATATTTTGGTGTTGGATTTCAAAACAGATTGGAAGTGTTATTAAATGATATAAACACCACTATTTCTATCGGGTTTCCCGACATCGCACCAATTGTAGTATTGTATTTATTACGCGTTTTCAAACACATCAAAAACGCGTATTTATTTTGTAAAAAACAAGGCACAAAATAATAGTGTGTGTAATAGGAATACCTGATTTTGAATAGGAATACCCGATGCTAATATTATATTAATAGCATTAGGTTTTCCTATTCCTAGCTGCAACCACACAAATCAATAATCCGTTTTCGTTTTTGTTGAACTTCAAACAGACTACCATTAGAGCTGCATCCGGTTGACCGATTGTTCTTACTAATGGTCAGTCCTTTCCGGTTCATGGACGCTGTGTTTGTGTGTACACACATCTTCTTCAGTTACTAGATCGTTGCAGAATGGAGAAAGATCCCCCACCCCCCCCCCCCCCCCCCCACCACCACCACACAACCCCTCGTTAACGTCACTTAAAGCTAAATGACAGTATTGGGAAACGCCCCACGCACACAAAATGAAATGTACGCTCTTATAACCAACCATGTACCAACAAATGCGTATCAATAGTTTTATCAGACTTTATAATTATAAGTACAGTATGTTCTTTTGAATATATATAAGACCCCCCCCCCCCCCCGGTACCCCCTGTACGCCCTCATAAGTCCTGGGTGCTGTGTGTGAAGATGAACTAACAACCCTCCAGAGTGCAGAAAAAATGGTAATGCAGAGATATGTATCGGGCAATTCTTCATTTTGTTGGACTGATATCTTTGTCCAGTTGTCCTATATTTGATTATGACTGAATTTATTAAATTAATTCATTTATCCATTCATCATTCATGTATTCATTAATTTATTTTATCATTGTTTACTTGATGTATGACTTAATAATGTCCAGACTCAATTGGGTGGATCATTGACGCTGGTCAGAGACAGGATGTTTATTAAAGGAGTCCGATAATAAACAAAATACACATACAATATTCAAACCAATTACATGAAAGAATAATACAATATAATTCTAATATAACCCCAAATGACTATGTCTTCTGCAATTACGGTTTGTATTTGATAACTTTCGTTCCGTTTTCGCATGAACTTTAGAATTCATGTACTTATAATGCAGTCAAATTTTCATGAAGACTAAAATGACCTCGGATGTTATTATCTGCGAATCATATAATTTATAGAGCGAATGACATCGTGGTGAACATAGAGGATATTTGCAAACAACAGATTGAAGATTCTATGTACCACAAACTCGCGCAAACAGTCATGATCTTGCCACAAGGCACTCACAAAAATTAATATGCATACACACATGTATAAGACAGTGTTGAACTCTTAATATCTTTTACTTTTTACGCTAAAATTTAATATAATTGGTAAATATACACATAGATATCGGAATGCGAGCCTCGCTAATGGTAAAAAACCAAACAATACATCAAAAACAACAACATCACTACTCGAGAATCTGTTTAAACGGAAACCAAACGCTGGCATTTCCCCTTACTGTAACCATAGTTACTGTTAAAAGCATTTTTCATGTAACTAACAGTCGTATATTTCCTCTTGGGTTTCACTAATAATGTAAATAATCAATGCTTTTGCGACCACTTTCATCTTTTTTTCGACTGGCCTCTGGATGATGGCATGTTTTGCTATGAATCATATGCATTGCCAACGAGCGTGCACTAAAACACGGGTTACGCGAGTCTACTGCTATGTCAGTAGACTAGTAATACGTACCCACATTATTTTGTAAGTGCACGTACAGGTGACTTTGCATGTGTTATTATGGAATAGTTGGAAAAACATGGCAGCCTCCAGCGGTCATTCAAAATAGATGATAGTGGTCTGAAGAGAAAAAAAACATTTATCGCTTTCATTTTTAAGCCCAAGAGGAAATATATGACTAGAAAACAGTAAAGGCAACTATGCACTTATCAGTAACATTAAGCAACACATGCCAGCGTTAACATGGTTAACAGAGTGTATACATCCTAGCGTGCGGCTTCCCTTTAAATTGAATACTCTGTTGAACTCTCGATTGAGAAGGGGCTATATATATACAACGCATGAACGAATCCGCTCCATGTCAATGTGGTCATCCTCGTAATAAAGACAATCACAAAAATCAATTTTGGATAATCACAGTTGCCCTTTTCGGAGCGCGTATGCACATCCCAATTCAATTGGTGTAGCTCAGGGGGCGCGAGAATCGAGAGGGGGGGGGGGGGGGGGATGGGTGTGCAAAAGAGGGGGGGAATGTTACCTTTGTGGGAACGTTCGCCTCGTGAGTGTCTCCTATACCTGGGTGAACTAAAATATTAAAGAAAATATCGTCAAGCCTCTTGTGTGTGTTACTACAAAATACTGTTTGTTCGTGTTCTTATGAACAAAGTCATATTTCGTGTTTTTTGTATTACTATATATCAAATACTGTCGGTTCGTGTCTCTTGTATTTTTGTTTTCCTGTCGGATACAGTATTCGTCAAGTCCCGTCGTCATGGTTGTGTTGTATTACTTTGTTCATGTTTAATATTTCTGCGTTTGCCCCGCCTTCTGCCTTTGTCCCGCCTTCTGCCTCTGCCCCGCCTTTGCCCCGCCTTTGCCCCCCCCCCCCCCCTGGTCTGGGGGAGACCATGGCTATGCCACACTGTGGTGCACCCTATTCATAGCAAGTTCCTTAGACTCAACTTGGGTTCACATTGTACTCGATATCCTTGCTGGGCGTGTGCATAATAAAGCAATGTATAAATACATACGACCCTGCATGTGCCGAGTCACAACAAATTTCTTTAGTTAGACTTTGTCAGACGCTAGGTCTAAAATTGATAATCAGCAATTTGACAATACATTTAGAGTAGACAGTATACGCAGTGCCATCATAACCATATACAGTTGGTAACTATATATTAAAGGGACTTAGTAACATTGTCCAAATCCTCAAAATAAAATTGTAATTCTAGCGGTTCCTTTATACCTTGTTGTATTCGTATTAACAATAAAATCATGGGACAGCTTTCGGTTTTTCAAATTTCTCTTTCATTACAAAGATATGTATGATTGAAGTATTTAGATAAGAAAATCTCCGGGCGAGATTTTCATCCCTGTACAAAGTGAATGCAGTGAGTTGGTGAATATCACCCAATATCACTTTGCATTTTCGCTCATTACTTGGCCATACATTGTCCATTTGACCTGAAATTTTCACACAATACCCTGAGGACATATGAGATAACAACAGTATACATTGCATCAACCATTCATCAGTTTTTGCACATCTCAACAAAGTTACTAGACACTACACTACTTGTAACTTGATATACAGTTCGTTTGCGGTTGCACACTGTGAGAATGGAGGAGTGGAGAGTCCTGGGGGAGGACTGTTGGTATTCTTTATTGAGTATGGTCGTAAAAGTTCTTTCTTGAGCATGTAGTGTTTTAAAAATAAGAACTATATCGCCGATATGAGTTACTTAGAGTAAGGAGAGGAAGAGTAAAAGGAATGGCTCGATGTTTCGAACAGGTTGACTGTCCGTCGTCCATGTCGTCAGTCAGGGGTGGTCATCTATATTTATCTTTAAAGGGATGCCTGTAAAGTGTCTAACTCCACGAAAATTACTTGAAGCTTCCTCGTTTCTCTTCTACCGTGTTGTTTAGCTTATGATAAGAGAAGAATATAATAGGGTTAGATTTTTTCAAATGCCCCTTTAGTATGACGATATCTATCATTCAGCTCAAAAGCGTTAATTAACGGTCATAAACCTCATAAAAGTCCGTTGTAAAAGATGACGTATATTTTCGCTTTTTTTTAACCAGGAAAGCAGTGTTCTTTTTCAATGAAACTTTCACACATCATTCGGAGTGATTTCGGACATATCTTCCAATGATTTTGGTACAGGATTGAAGTCTCAAATGTCATTTTGGGCAATATCTGACACTTTACAGGTGCACCTTTAACATGTAGCTTAAATCGGCTTCCATAAAGCATCACCCGACTTCATTGTATAATGCATTTACAGCGAATTATGTACAGTCACATAATTGTTTATATTCTAAATGTTACCGAAATGTTAACATGTTAATTTCAAAAAAATCAATGTACACAAATATTATAGCTAACGGGGTTTTAAAAATATGGGTCGAACGCTGATTGTTGACCGTGACATGTGAACGCAGCGCTCTCTCTATATATATATACGGTGGTGTGTTCGTGCCTCGTCGTGGCAGAGTTTAACATTATGTTTTTTGCCTTTCTCTATACAAGAGGGGTATAGAGGGCATTACTTCAAATCGATCATGACAACTGGGATTTTGCAAACTTATATAATTCATGCAAGAGCACGTTGTAGTTTAGATTTCGCAGTCACGTACCGATTGAGAGAATATCCGGGACAAAATTCGCCGTAGGGAGTTAAAATTACAGTTAAGGATTGGTATACATAATGCTCAATTCATGTTTCATGAATTGTTTTTTTTTGTTTGCTGTAAAATACTGCTTTTCTTCTTGACATGTTTCTCTAAAATGCTTTTTTTTTTGTTCATGTATTTTTTCGTCTTCGTTTCTGTAGTTTAGGTTTCGCAGTCACGTACCGATTGTGGGAGATATCCGGGGTATAAGTCCCCGTCGCAGAGTTGATATTATGAGGATTATTAATTCAATATTATTTGTTCAATTCATGTTTCCGCTGTTTCCTGTAACAGAGATATGCATGTTCATGTCGCTTCTTTATCACGTTATGGACACTTTTGTTTAAAGGTGCACCTGTAAAGTGTCATACTGTCAGATATTGCCCAAAATGACATTTGAGACTTCAATCCTGTACCAAAATCATTGTAAGATATGTCTGAATGATGTGTGAAAGTTTCATTGAAAAGGAAAACTGCTTTCCTGGTTAAAAAAGCGAAAACTTGCGTCAGCTTTTACAACTAATTACAGTATGACGTTTATGACCGTTTATAAACGCTCTTGAGCAGAATGATTATCAATGATAGATATCGTCATACTAAAGGGGCATTTGGAAAAAAAAACTAACCCTATTTTATTCTTCTCTTACCATAAGCCAAACAACATGGTTGAAGAGAAATGTGGAAGCTCAAAATAATTTGTGTGGAGTTAGACACTTGACAGGTGCACCTTTAAATAAATAACTGCTCACGTTATGTCTCGTCCGTTCGTTGTTGTTGTTTTTTATTTGTTATTTACTTCCTTCATCATTGTCGCGTTCGTTTTGGTAAAACACCGTATTTTCGTGCCGCTTCCGCTTGTTTCTGTAACATAATGCATGCCTTCTACAAGTTTCCTCTGTTTGTTTTATTTAAATATTGTTTGTCTTGTCCCTTTTGCCTGTTTCTGTAAACATCATTTTTTTCAAAAATTAATGGATGTTATATACATTGTACGATAAAATATAATACAATGCATACAATACATTACCTTACAATGCAATACAATATCATGTTATACAATACTACAAATAAACATTGAAGGGTTCAAATAACTCTGTTGACATGTGCAAAAAGTGATGAACGGTTGATAAAATGTGTACTTTTGTAATCTGATATGTTCACTTATAGTAATGTGTGAAAAAGTAAGTCACGTTAAATGGATCTTATATGGCCAAGTAATGAGCGAAAATGCAAAGTGATATTTGTAAACTGATTTCACTGACTTTGTAGAGAGATATAACTTTCCACTGGATAATTAAAAATCCGAAAACTTAAATCGTAAACATATTTTTAACGAAAGGGAACAAAAACTGTTCCATGCCTGTATTCGTATACGAATACTGTATACAACTATAATGATAGAAGCATTACATTTTAAAGTACATTTTGTAGAATTGGAAAAAAAAGGTTTCTAGATCCCTTTAAATTGGTTAAACGTAGAACGTATATAGACGTCATGAATGCAGGTCATTCATGCAACGGAAACATCGCTATTATATAGAACAGCAACGACCAGTAATGTTAGACCGTCCTTGCGATGTACATGATGATGATGATACGAGGGCAAAACCT
This sequence comes from Echinarachnius parma, assembly GCA_037951105.1. Lineage (NCBI taxonomy): Eukaryota > Metazoa > Echinodermata > Echinoidea > Clypeasteroida > Echinarachniidae > Echinarachnius > Echinarachnius parma. The sequence continues at coordinate 42,772 of JBAMJV010011974.1, read as the reverse complement.
TGCGGTTAGTGACATTGTATACGTGGTGGATGATATGATCTCAGTTGCGTAGCTCCGGGGGGAATATAATGCCCACAATTCTTTTAATTTGACCAAAAAAATACGAACATGAGGGAAATTCTGGGGAAATATCAACGACAATAACCTTTCTTTCATTTAAATGGATAGTACAATTTTAGTTTAGAGGTCGCTTCAAGATTATTCTTTGTGAGGTAATGAAAAACTAAGTGTAAAATCTTAAAAAGCACACAATTTTAAAGACAGAATAAAGTTACTTTGATCAAGATCGGTTCGTTTCAGAAACATCTGACACATCAATATATTTATTTGATTGGAATAGATGCTGTGGACAAATTTTAATATTCAATCATTTAAGAATATATAAAACAATTGTACACATTTCTGAAATTGAACAAAAGTGACTTTAAATTGTGTTAATGATATATCTTTTGAATAACTATTTTTGCCAAAATTCAAATTCACTAATTTTTGCTGAAACTTTTTGAAACTGTTGGGTGTCTGGAGGACGCCCTCTTGTGTTAACGGTTGCTTTTTAAAAATAAAAACAACCATGTTACTAATAGCTATTGACAGGTTTGTCTACTATTCAAGCATCATCTGTACCAAGACCAAGACTGTATAATACGCTCCCTTTAACAAAAGGGTAATGGAATCATAATGAGACGGGTTTCCAGGTGTGGAAAGATGGCCTCATCATTGCCCTAATTCCGCTTCCAATATATTGGCTGACCTTGATTGCACCACTGAATATCGCACTCTGGCTGGGATCTATGGGGAACTAGTCGCCAAGCGCCACTACGCGACGCCGTGCGTGCACGCATAGGATCCCTTCTACAGTAGTCGCTTGCGCTCCGAGTCTTTTCGATGGGCGTAATTTGCGCACAATTAAACGTCGCTCTAAGTGCGTACAAACATAAGTATGCGTGATTGACTCATCGAACAGTTTTCCCATGATCGGGATTTAGAGAACTATATGGATGTAGACGACACAGAGCTATAGATGCATGGTATACCAACATTTAAACGCATTCAATGGGTTCAGGAACACGTTGAGTTTGGTAGATATCAACAACTGCAGTCAACAAAATACATGTTACGTTACAAAAAATATGCACTCCTCATCTGGCTTAAAATTCTTGCTACGACAAAGAAGCTCCAAGACATCACCTAGTTTTTTTTTTTTTTTAGATATCGGAACAAATTATCATCACATAGATATTTCAACAGAAAATGGAAAACAGACACGAAAGACAGAAGGGAAATTCCCAAAAGTGACGGACTTTTGTGTAAACGGCTTCTTTTACAAAAAATGAAAACAGCCCTGTAACCATGGTAACTTAGCTGTTTATCATGTTTATTTGTATTTGTACCATTCAAGCATTACTGAATTATAATTATTAGTTTTTAGTTACTAAAAATTCAGTTTGACCAGAAATTGTACGATCCCTTTAAGCGTCTTTGGACAAAGGGTTACTTTCTGTAGAGACGGTATGATTTAATAACAGCCATGCATCACATAATGGTAGAGAGAAACGTTACAAAAGAAACACATTCTTGACACCCGCCGTGAAGGCCAAATAATGCTCTCGAAGCTGGCAGATATACCCAGGCCTTGAGCCTTGTCATGCTGCTGCTGCTGCTTGTGGATATCGGTAACAATGTTCATTAACCTGAATATTGTACTGACAAAATAGGTTTGACTTGTGTCTTCAAGCGTTGTCTGTTGTGACAGTATAACTTATACCCCTTTCATAGTGCTCTGATTAATTTATTCGGATGCGTCCGGACGCATCCGATACAGAGAAGAACTATCAGGGGAAATAGACGATAGAAAGAAGAGAAATAGGCGATGCAATTCTCTTTTTATCGGTCTGACTCCGATGAAACGCTGTGTTTGAATGGGTTCGGGAGAAAAAAAACACCGATGAAACTGGTCAAAGGTCAATATTTTTGTTCCGGCCACTGCAGCGCCCAGCTAGCAAGCGATTACGCAATAATTCTTCACTTCCGGCCCAGGCTCGCCCCAACGAGTGAATTTCTCCAGCAGTATAAATGGTGCAAGCGGGCAAGCGTCGGTTTCACCTTTGTTTACAATTCTATCGGTATTTCCATCGGTGTGACACCGATAGAACCACTATGAAAAGGGTACTAGGTAACATTGCTATTAACCCCCTGATTGTCATGGTCGATTATATAGTCACTAAACTAGATTTGTTGACTTCTTCTGTTGACAATAGACCTAAAATTGATTTGTTCATAAATGCACATAATATGTAGAAAAGTCTGATACTAATTGTAAGGCATATAACTAATCTTTGTTTCATTGAATATGAATATGGATTAGGATGTCCGTGTAAACCTGTCCATAGAACCGAGTCAAGTTGATTTGTTTTTGCAATTTCATTCGGCACTCGTAACGATGCCATATTAAACCGATTACATAGAAAGAACACTATAGTGTAGAAACTAGAAAATTGTTCTCGTGATTGGGAAAGAGTCAATATCACGGTATCCGAAATTCGTCCTTATTTCTTAGACAATTTTTAAAGGTCAGACATTTTGAAGGAAGTTTGATACATTTTGATTATCGATGCGACACTCTAAAAAGTGTAATGTAAACCCTTATGGCATGTATATATATGGTGAAAAGTGTTAAACAAAGAAGGCAACTACCAACCAATATACAGTTATCGGAAATTGCGCATATCTATTATAGTAAGATTCACTCTCGAATATTAATTTAGATTGAAGTCACCGTCACATTTGGCAAGGTATTAAGGTTACTAGAATACGTTGCAAAATTTGAAGATAATATCAGTGACACTTTGAGAGTGTATAACGTTTCGTACCTCTTACGGTGCACAGGTGAACTAAATTACACTAATATATAAGAAGAGCTTAGTTCCAAAAGGGGCTAAATCCACTTTCCAAACAAAATTGAGATAACGATATCAGATCATTGATAATCTACATAGCTATCTAGAAATCCGATTTTTATGATAAATTGCACAATCAAAATCAGAATATGGAACGTTCAAACGTTCATATTCCTGTATGTGTACAAAGTAAGGCAAAGAAACCTGTATTTCTCGAAAGTTGGAATAGTGGATTTAGCACCTTTTGAAAAAGGCTCTTCTTTTGTTATTGAAAGTTGCACATCGGTATAATAAATCAGAGGATATGCACTAGTAGCCATTACTTTCTCGTTTAGAAAGATAATAATTATATCACTCTTAAAAGAACTTAAGTTGCACATCGGTATAATGAATCAGAGGAGATGCATTAGTAGCCATTACTTCCTCGTTTAGGAAGATAATATATCACTCTTAAAAGAACTCAATTTTCAAACGAATGTGAGGTAATTGTCATTCAGCTAGCGCTGACCTTTAAACCTTTTATTATAATGGCACACTAAATTTACTGCGAGGAGTAGAATAATCAACCATCAAGTACACACTGCTACACCAGGCCCGTAGCCAGGGGGTTGCGTTTGGGTGCCCCCCCCCCCCCCCCCCCAAAAAAAAAATAAAATAAAATAAAAAAAATTATAATAATAATAATAATAAATAAATAAATAAATAAAAAAATATAAAAAAAAAATTAATAATAAAATAATAATAATAATGAATAAATGAATACATACAAAAAAATAATAAAAACCAAAAATACAAAAATTATAATAATAATAAATAAATAAATAAACACATACAAAAATCAGACAGGTCCACTTTACAGTGGTCTGATATATGGATAATTTTATTTATGGAGAGAGTTAAAATTTTTGAGAAAAGCAAATTACTTATCTTTTTCGCAAACAATTGCGGCGTGGAACGTGTTTAAAGTGAAACAAGTAAAGTGTCTAACTCCACGAAAATTACTTGGAGCTTCCACATTTCTCTTCTACCGTGTTGTTTGGCTTATGGTAAGAGAAGAAGAAAATAGGGTTAGATTTGTTTAAATGCCCCTTTAGTATGACGATATCTATCATTGATAATCATTCAGCTCAAGAGCGTTAATGAACGGTCATAAACTTCATACACGTTATACAGTAATTCGTTGTAAAAAGCTGAAGCAAATTTTCGCTTTTTTAACCAGGAAAGCAGTGTTCTTTTTCAATGAAACTTTCACACATCATTCGGACATATCTCACAATGTTTTGGGTACAGGATTGAAGTCTCAAATGTTATTTTGGGCAAGATCTGACACTTTACAGGTGCACCTTTAAACTTCTTTCATATCTGTGTTGGTGTGATTAAGAATAACATCCAACATGTTTTTGTTTTTTTCGTAAAGGGGGTAAATACATACGTGTTTATAACAATTCATTGACATTGCATTATTGAAACAGAAAAACATAATAAATTAACAAGTCACATACCGCAAATTATAACGAACATACAAGAACATGACTATGAGCAAGATTAAATCTCCGGGACATTCACGATGCTAATGTTGTTGTTTTATTTTACACGACGCATAATGGCAACCAATGGTTTGCGTATATCGTATACACGTTATATACTGCCAACCAACCTTATATTTCAATAGTTTACATACCATATTAAGTACATATTTTGCTTGAAGTAAACTGCTAATTCGCAGCATCGACCCTACAACGAGTTATCAACAGATTCGGTCTTACCTGTTTTCTAACGGCGCGGAAGATGAACGCGTAGATGACCAGCATGACGACAAGAGGAATGAAGATGACCATGACGGCGTTGAAGAGCATGTACTTCATGTCGATGATGAAGATGAAGACGCAGGCGGCTCCGGGGGGCATGCCCAGGTTCCAGCCGACCACGGGGAGGAAACCGACGATGGCGGCCATGATCCAGCAGACGATGATGACGACGACGGCGCGCTGCGGAGTGACGAACACGCCGTAGCGCAGCGGGTAGGATATGGCGACGTAGCGGTCGAGCGAGACGCCGATGAGGCTGAAGGTCGAGGCGCCGCACAGCCACAGCAGGAAGTTGAGCATGATGAGGCAACCGAAGAAGTTGTTGTGCGGGAGACCTTCGGCGGTCAGGATCGCGAAGGGCACGCCGAAAAGCCCCACGAGGAGGTCGGCGCAGGCCAGCGAGACGATGAAGTAGTTGGTCACGATGTGCAGCCGGCTGTTGCTGGCGTAGACGTAGAGGACCAGTCCGTTGCCGACCACGGAGAAGACCGCGATGGTCATCTCGCAGACGACGTAGATAGCAGGCGACGTTATCCCCATACTTCTGGTATGTTCTGTTTCACTTGGTTTTCATTTCAATCTCAACGATGAATATTTTAGGTAGTATTTGCTCTGATCCCAACAACGAATATAATCGCCTCTTTGTTTTATCACAGCTTACATTTACAGCTTACAGTTATCAAATTCGCACATGGAGCGCTCATATTTATTTATTGCTGATCCGTTTTCACAGTGGAAGCAGAGTAATTTGCAAAGTAATAATGCAATGATTCACCCACGAGGTAACACGAGTATTTCGATTTGAAGAAATAAAATATATGATCAAACAGTCGATTGGCGTGTCATTGTCATTTAACAACAACAATTCAGTGATTTTGTTAGGCAATTAAATCCATTTCGACCACATTTGTTTTATTTTATTAAAGTCAAAACACATCTGAAAAAAATGATGTTAGAAATCCACCGAAGATGTGAAACTAGTCGTAAAAATACAATTCAAGTTTCCTGAGGAAAAAAAACAAACTGACGCCTAGATCCGACAAAGAAACAAATATTTAACCACATCGGCTTCTCAAAATGGCACAATTATATCCATTGCCATGACACGTATGTATAGGTGAGATGAATGTAAGCAATTGTGGAACGGGATCTTAATAACGTCTTTGCTCGAGAAGAGTGAAGAGATAGATGATATACTGTACTAGAGAGAGAGAGTCCAAGTTCAATCGACTCGCGGTCGCGCCAACTTGCGAAATGCACTCTCGTCTTCTTTACCTTCGTACAAGAACGCAAATTACTTTAATCGAGAGTCGTGGGTGCGTGCGCTCTGAGTTCTGTCGCTCGCTTGATTGCTCTGAATCTAAACAAATGTTCTCCCCTCACATGTTGAACCTCGTCGCCCGCAGAATGATGATTTATTAAGCGTATGCGTGTGTGTGTGTGTGTGTGTGTGTGCATTTAGTGTATGTGTTTGTGTCGGATGGTGCGTGCATGCGTGTGTGTGTGTGTGTGTGTGCATTCAGTCTATGTGTTTGTGTCGGATCGTGTGTGCATGCGTGTGTGTGTGTGTGAGTTTTTTGTGTGTGTGTGTGTGTTTGTGCGTGTATGTGTGCGTGTGTGTGCGTGTGTGTGTGTGTTCGTGTGCGAGTGCGTATGCGTGTGCGTGCGTGTGTGTGTGTGTTTGTGTATGCGTGTGTGCATTTGTGTGTGTGTGTGTCTGCGTCACGATGTTCACTCAATGTTCACTCTCTAGCATGAATATAAAGGGGTAGAAAATAATAATAATTTCTGCACAATGTGATATTTCATTTCCTCTATCAAGCCCAATCACTCCTGTCCTCGATGACTTTCCATAACGATAAATAACGTAATATGCTGTTTGCCAAAGTTCAACAGCCATTTCCGAATTGAATCGATCTATTCACAAACATATAGATGAGTTTGTGACGCAATATTTTTGACTTGCATTTTTGTTTGTGTCAAGAAGATAAATAACTACTCGTGTAATGGTGTGAGGTACAGCAAAACTACTACTGAGTTAAAGGGATAGTACAGTTTTGGTCTAGAGGGTGCTTCGAGAAAGACTTTTGTGAGAGGTAATGAAAAACTTGGTATAATATGATGTTAAAGACAAAATAAAAATTGTTTTTATGGAAACCTGTTCAGAAACAGCTGAAATATCAAATGTTGGGCCCCAACATTTATTCTATAATTCAAAATTTACCACCAACCAAAGAACAACACATGCGTATTATGTTTTGGTACTGTTGTGTGATATCAAATAGATGCCCAACACTTTACAAAGGGTTGTGTAATTCATAAACAATGCAGTTAATTACCACCATTTACGGAACCATTATGGTATCATGGTTCCATGCGCGCCAAAAGTCTGGGAGAGCGTTAACTCTATTATCGCGTATGTTTGGAGACATTAGAGGCTTTTCGCAAATTCTACGGAGGGATTCTAGTATGCTAATCTCAGCGGGTGGTCGCACTCAGTCCGAAAATACCCCCGTACCGTGGAAATCTACTACGGTAGTCGGCTGAATTAGCGTCGGGTGTAGAGGGAGTACGGAGAGGCGTGGTCAGCCCATTGAAGAATAGTACTTCAATGGGTCAGCCAATCAGCGCGCTTGTTCACTCGAGCAAGGAGACGTTCCGCGTATTCTTCACTGTGAAACTGCAAATAGTTGCAAACGGGTACGGTCACAGCTGCGTGTTTCCCCCGTACTTAGGCCTTCCGTAGAATTTGCGAAAAGCCTCTAATATATTCAAGGACGATATTGAATTATCATTCAAAAACTTCGCATGCACAATAATTGAAAAGAAAAGGTTGTAACTTTCAGGGCGCCCTCTTAAGTTAACTGCTGTTTAAAAAAAAAATGAAAACAGCCTTTTTACTTAGCCGTTCTTATGTTTTCTACATTCAAGAATTGTTGAGCTATAACTATTAGTATTTTAATGATAACGTACAGGGCTTTGTAACTAAAATTCATTTGTACCAGAAACTGTACCATTCCTTTAAAATGACGACAGATATTGATAACAATAAGAAGGAAGATGCGTCAGGAATCAAAAAGACAAAACAATCATTATTAATAATTGAAAAGTGCATTACTATGTTCCTGTCGAATGTTTGTTTTGTTATGGTAAAAAAAAAAAAAATTAACAAACCAACTCGATTCAAAACAAGCCCAACAATCCCTAAAGTTATGGAAATTAAACATATCGCAAGTTTTGCAGTTACTTTTTAATATGATTTGCATGATATAATTCCGCAAGGGAACCGTTTATAACTTACTCGGCAAATTGTTGTGTTTTGTTTGCAAACGGTATTCAGTAATATCTCGTTATACATCTCCGAAATGTCAATTCCAAAATAATTGTAGGAATATTTCACCACACTCGAGCTTTCTTTACGTTTCAAACTTTTGGAATTTTGGCAAATCCCCAACAAGTTTCAAATTCACAATACTGACAAATTTTGATAAGAAAATATAGGCCTAGTATTAAATGTTTTTATAAAACATTGTTTGCAATGTTTCTGTCCGTTTTCAATGTTATTTGATAATGTGCTTATTGCCCATTTCAGAGTTCTCTGTTATACAGGGTGTCCCAGAAAGAATGCAACACCTACGATCGATAATTTCATCAACATCATCGACCAAATGTCATTGTTTTTTGTTTGATTGGGTGGAACATTCTTTTTCCAACAAAATGATACCATAAGCATTAATTTTGGGTAAGGCGTTTGGATCATAGGGCCATTCTTCTGAGGCAATGTCGTTTCCTAAATTTGCTACGTTTTCGTCTCCAGCGATCCTCTGAACACTGAGGCATTCTCGCCCCACGGCCTCCCATATAATTAGCTGTACAGAAAAACCGCATGACTGCTCTCCCTTTGATAAGGAAGACAATGTGAGCCATACCGTACGTGGTACTTGATTACGCAACAGTGTCTTCTTTAGGGAGAGCAGTCATGCGGTTCTTCTGTCTATGGGAGGCCGTGGGGCGAGAATGTCTCAGTGTTCAGAGGTTCGCTGGAGACGAAAAAGTAGCAAATTTAGGAAACGACATTGCCTCAGAAAAATGGCCCTAGGATCCAAACGCCTTACCCAAAATCAATGCTTATGGTATCATTTTGTTGGAAAAAGAATGTTCTACCCAATCAAACAATGACATTTGGTCGATGATGTTGATGAAATTAACGATCGTAGGTGTTGCATTCTTTCTGGGACACCCTGTATAGGCAAATGACCTTGGTATTTTAATATACGGATGTACATTTTGTAAGCGTGCGGGTCATGTTTCATGAGTAGAAAAAAGGTGTGCTCATATGGCGCGCCGTAGAGGTCATTTCTTTTCATACTAGTACATCAAAATAAAATAGATGCGAGAAAGAGATTTATTTATTTGTGTGCAATATCATACCACGTATTCCTCGTCATCATCAAAGACACTATACAACGCGATGCACACGAATTTCAGTCCGAATTATAAAGAACAATAACAACGATCACGTTTGAATTCGGATCAAATCAAATCTTTCGATTCAATTGACATGTATAATTATGATGTTTATCTTGCTTACAGTAGATTTGTATCACCTGACGAAGTGTTGCAGCGGCGCACGAAACGTCGTGATCTTTTTAGATTCCTTGTTGACTTTACATTGCGAGACAAACGAATATCACTAGCGATATTATTTCAGATACAATGTCCGCAATGAGTAATATATTTTGCATTATAATTATGTTGTTTGAATGTTTTATTTATTTGTCCGGTTTCGTTTTATTTCAATGATACTGTATGCTCTGTCCGCGTGGTCGATGGCAGGGTGGTTGAATCTTACGCTGTTTTCCACGGAGGCCCTAACTATACATGTGATAAAATCGCACCTGGGCACGTCAATTCAGAAACATTTATTGGTCGAAAGCAAACTCTCCTCGATGTTCCAAGATTATCAGAATATCAAAAACACATTAGTATCGATCAATGAATAATGACGATGTTAACAACCATCGTGTTAATAGCACTTTATAAGAAAGGCTCACAATTGTGTTGAGCATTATTGCTTTAACCGGAAAGTATTGATAAAATATATACAAAATCAGTCCAACCGGCCAAGTAATAACCTACATGACCTACTGGCAGGTATCCATTACAAAGAGCAAAACACCTGAAAATACACCGAGTATTACAAGTAGAATGCCCGAACCAATTATAGGCAACAGTACACCGCGAAGTATTATATTGACACTTATTGCACGCCATATTTTGGACGAAGGTAGCCCACTGGCAGCGGTGCACCCCTTGAGACTCCATGGTATATCGGAAACGCAGGTAGGGACCCAGTTTATTGAAGCATTAATATGATTTCAACAATGGCTCAACTATTTACAATCAAATTTTTTCAGCAGGCGTCATCATGTTTACATGTTCGTGGAGTCGAAGGCATTGCCTGGAAAGTCATAGAATATAGTTATACTGCGTATAGTAAAATCTAAGAAAAGGGCAGCGCCGAAGTTTCGAAAGTTTTGAGTTTTTTTTTGTTAACTATCTCCGAGGATATCCTCCAACTGGGACCACTACAACATAACAACACAGGTATATAATATGTTTTTGTACCGTTGTTTGATATTGAATAATATGTCCAACACCTTGCAAAGGGTTGTGTAATTCATAAACAATATCGAATTAATCACCAACACCTACGGAAGGAAAACAGGGCTTCATGGTTCCGTAAACGTCTGCGGGAGCACTAATTCTATATACACCCACACATTGGGAGACAACCACGGAAGACGAGTTCGTCCTGGACAATGTATAATTTTCTTCAAATCTGCAAACCCATGAACCCATGGTGATGAGTTTTTCCCATTATATGATTTGTCTAGAAAACCTCTTTTTCTCAACGTGTTGGTAAGGTGGACTATTTAAACCATCAACTTTCATTCAAAAGAATTTTTATATTGGGATGTTGCTTCCCTTTAAAGTTGTTGTGTAGTGAAATATAGGAAAGGACATCGCCAAAGTTTCGAAAGTATGAGGGTTTTTGTTTACGCCCACAAAACTATCTTCGATGTTATCCTCCTGGTCCCACTTTCATAAAACCCCGCTAATTTAGTTCCATGCTAAGATGATAAAGTTAAGTTCGCTACAAACAGTTTTCCTATTCCCCAACTATAGGGTTAGCTGGTTTAGCATTAGGTACCGACTAAGTTAATTCTAGTTATCAATTTAAAGAGCATGTTGGGTTTAATACTTAGCCACATCATCCATGTCATCCAAACTAGACTTAGCATGACACTAGTAAAGCTAGCAGCATTTTGTATGAATATAGCCCCCGGATTATAACTATGACCGAAACTAAGGTCCCCGCAGTTTAGCTGGACGGAAACAGTCTTCCGCGGATGCACATACAGCATCTCAGACAACTAAATATTGTAGTCACGTATACGTTTTCTCGAAAATGTGTCTCGATTGTCTGTCACAAACATGTACAACAAATGAATATGACAGTGTATACATCAGAACAGTGTTTCAAGGAACGAATATGACCCAGGAGACATACTTATGACGTGAATTATTCGCTATGAAATAAAAATAGAACATAACAAATATAATTTTCCCTTCCGGGCATGCAGCGAGTCCGGGGTTTCCCCTACAGTTACCATTTCCCTGCTGATACCCCCTTGGTGATATTTAGCTGTTATAATGGATGCATCGATCGCTCATTCAAAGCGTCATCTTATGCTGCGTTTACACCATGTCCCCGACGGCCACGGCAGCCCCGTTTCAGGCCACCGTGGACAAAACGGGATGGACGTGAGACAACGCGGGGGGACGGAATGGGCAAACGTGACTGCCGTATATGCCGGGCCAGATTTTTAAACTGTCAACAAATTTGCCACGGCAACCTAGCAGGCCGTAGTAAAACGGGGTGAACGCAACAAAACGTGACAGGCCGTAACAAAACTTGGAGGCTGTCCGTAGTAGGACGGGAAGACATTCCCCGACATCTCACGGTCCTTTCCCGTCCTACTACGGACAGCCTCCAAGTTCTGTTACGGCCTATTACGTACTGTAACGTTTTGTTGCGTTCACCCCGTTTTACTATGGCCTGCTAGGCTTCTCATCCGCACCGTGACTGCCGTGGCAAATTTTTTGACAGTTTACAAATCTTGCCCGGTATCCACGGCAATCGCGGCCTGTCACGTTTGCCCATTCCGTCCCCCCGCGTTGTCTCACGTCCATCCCGTTTTGTCCACGGTGGCCTGAAACGGGGCTGCCGTGGCCGCCCGCCAGGAACATGGTGTAAACGCACCATCAGTGGGGGGAAGGGGCTCTTCCCCCCACGGCCCGTCACTTGAATACAGAGGAAAAATTTGTCAAAATCCCAAGGCGCACTACGTTTTGGGCAAACGGGGCTGCCGTGGCCGCCGGGGACATGGTGTAAACGCAGCATTATACTGATATTCAATCCTCAGTTATTTGAAGCCTTACCTGTAATATTGGGTTGCGAACAAAGGTAGTGGTACGGATAGTATGCTCGTAAGGATTTGGTTTAAAATAATACAAACGAAATATTATAGTGTTTTACCCCGCACTGTGTCTATTGGATTAATATCGGGATAATATAACATTTAAATACAGAGTACGCACAATATAAATTACATACAAAGCACATCAGTGGCATAGCAGTTTTGACATACCCAGTGGGCCGGGGTAGGGGAGACACCAGGGGCCTAGCATTTTATGTGGGGGGGTGGACATATTTTCACCTGTCAAGCAATACTAATAGCATTCACACTTTCCGATTCCAGCCATATACAAGTGCGTAGTAAAGCGTAACGGATCGTTCAGTTCCGCCAAAATCTGTGTACACTGTAAAAACGCTGTTTTAAACAAATTCAACTACTTGTTGAAAATTTTCAACAACCGCTGTTTAATATATGAAGCATCCAACTGTTGTGGAAAACATTCAACTACCCCACTTCAGTTGTTTAAAGTTTACACAACTGTTGTTTTAATTTTTTCAACAACAGTTGTTTAGAATAAATTTCAACAACCCTGTTGTTGAAATAGCAAATACAAAAAACACGTAACGCACAAGGTAGGATTCGAACCGGGGATCTTTGGGTTATGAGCATCACTCTCTATCGACTGCGCTATCTCGGTTCGCTTGGTTTGCAATGGGACAAAAGCGATTTTGACGCGGTGATTTTGCGGTCGAAACTATCACGTGCTTTAACATTGTTTAACACGTTTCATCAACGCTTGAACAATGGCCGCTCTACGCAACCCTTCTTTGTACAACTTATCGTGCTACACCTAAAGTTGTATGAAAAGATTTAACAACCATTTTTACACAGCGTTGTTTTACACAGCGTTTTAACAGTGTATAGCCATGGGTGATATAGGACAATTTGAAACCAAGGGGGAGGGGGGGGGGGGGTGGGGGGGGCTGGCGTTGTTTTCTCGAACATCGTAGATCATGTTTAATGTATGGAATGTGTTGTTTTCTATCATTATATGATTTCTTTTATTTAATTAATCCTCTGCAACTGTATTGTGACATTATTGTTAATCTGACTTATACTATTTCCCCATGAATGACTGGTGACGAGTGGCAAATTGATACATTTGAATTTAAATTTGATTTTGAGTATGTATTAGCCCAGCAACAACGCCCCAGTTGCCCGAATAATTAAGCAACTCCCAAACCCGGACCATGCTGTACGTAATTACCTAGTCCCACCGTTTATATCATTCCGTTTCCTATCCGTTTAACATCCGGAAGGTACTAGCAGGAAACGAAATGATGCGGACCAAGTTCGGAATGGACTAGTAGGATTCGGCTCCGACCGGTTTGCGTGAAACGAAACGTCATGGAAAGTCAATATGTGCTAGATACTAACCGTTTCCATGTTTTGCCACATCTTGGTCGGACCGGAAACGGAAGGAGAAACTGTGCAATGAGACTATAGGCCACAACATTGTCGTAGAGGCTGGTGCCTCAATTACGTTGTCATTGAAATGTACACCATGTTGCCCCATTTCGCTAGCGTAGATCACATCAGAGTATGGTATAAGCGACATTATTGTCTATTGGGCACACATTTCAGGGAATATAATCATGATAATTGTGTAAACTAAGATGTAGCTATACGTCAACACATAGTGGTCGATGTAATCGACACCATACTTTATTCCAATTATTTAAAAACCTTGCTCGATATAAAAAAAATGATAGCATGATTCGAGTGGCCACTTTATAACTGCCCATCCACCGCATATTTTTGCGGTCGGTACGATATAAGAGAGACACAGTTTCTTCCTCTAATATGGGTAGCAAGGGAGGCAGGGGAAAATTGCCCCTTCCTACTTTATTTATGCGCCCTCCTCCGGCCACAATCCGTAACGATATGGGATTATTTATGAATACACGATAGTGATAATAATTGTAATCATAGTTCTACTCATAGTCTAAAGAGCAGGTGCCGTTTACTTATAATTATATAGAGTGGCATTTTATTGAAGAAATAAGACCCCTAATAAGAGCGGCAATCGGCCCCGAAAAGGGGAGTCTTTGCAGAGGCACATACCCGTATATGCAATTGAATAATGGATGTACATCGATCGGCTGTTCATGAACCGATTTTCAATCTGTGTTGATTATGTTTGTATTATTGTGTGCATTTTGGTTTTCTCATTACCTCACACAACATTATTTCTCGAAGCGCCCCCTAACTAAACAGAAACTGAACTATCTCTTCAAGGGGTTCATGGAGGCGGTTGAGGGTTGGATATAATTCCTGGTATTTTTTGTTTTCAATGAACGAAATTTCAAAGACAGTTTTCACATAATATATAAATAGCTTGTTTACCGGCCACGCAAGCTGCTTACGTAAAATACGACGAATGTAACTTATTTCTATGCTAAATTACCAATTAATTACGTATGAAAATTTGTAAATGGATACCTTTGTTGTATACTATGTTCATATGTGTTAATTCAATAACTCTGATTTGTTTATAAAATGATGAACGCTATCTATGAAGAAGAAAAAAACCCACTTTAGGGGTACCGGAAACTACGATAATGCACGGCTTTAAAAAAATCATTAATTTCTCAGGCGATTGTAAATTTATTTTTTCTTGGAAAATTACGCCACATGGAACATGTTTCAGAGTTTTGTTGACGACATGTAAATGTTCCATATTAATTAAGTACATGTATGTGTTATCAGTAAAGTTATTTGTATCTAAATTGACAATTGATTGGAAATCATATTCTACCCTATTGTAGCTGTTAACACTTTTGACGATGTTTCGTAGTTTTGTCTTTCGTACTTTTCCTAATGATAAATGGCAACAGAATAATGCATAAGTTAACAAATGAACAAGCAACACATCAAACCAAAAACAAAGGTAAACACATAAACAAATACATAAATAAACAAACGAACACGCACCTATACAAACTTACAAAAAAACTCAAAATGTGTATCGCCTTTATTGTGATTTACACATGTAAATAAACTATTTCTTCAAAATATTGCTATTTTCTCCCTCTTCTAAATAATGACAACCGAGACGAAATGATTTAAAGACCTTTAGCCTAATACAGATCATAGATGTATACAATTTGCCGTTCCAATTTCAGCCGTGCGATATCTAGGCCTATTTTACTCAAAACAAAAAGCGCTTCCAAATGTAACTCATATGACATGTATGAGCTGCGTTCGTGCTGCCAAATTGCATCAATGTAGATCATTAGTACATCAATAGTACGACACACTTAATTCCAAAAGGCGCCAAGTCCAATTTCCGAAATATTGAGTTAACTATAAATACAATACTAAGCAACGAAGCTATATATCTATGACTACACAGTTTAGGATACATCATTTCGCAATTGAGAAGGACATAATTATGAAACATTCAATGTTCATAATTATGCTCATAATATAGGACCTGCACGGAGTCAGACAAAACAACGTGCTTAGTTTCTCAAAAGTTGATACAGTGGATTTAGCGCCTCTTGGAATTAAGATCTGCATATCTTGCCTGTATAGCTGACATTATTAAAGGGACTTAGTAACATTGTCCAAATCCTCAAAACTGACTTGGAACTCTAGTGGTTCTCTCATACCTTATCATATTCATATTAGCACGGGACAGGTTTCAGTTTTTCAAATTTCCATTTCGTTCAAAAGATATTTACAATTGAAGTGTTCAGATATGAAATTGTCTACGGGATAATTTCATGCCGTGTACAAAGTAGATACAATGAGTTAGTGAATATCACTTTACATTATTGCTCATGTCTCAGCCAAATAAACATCCAATTAACATGAAATGATCACACATTACTTTGTGGACATATCATATCACTCCAATACACATTTTATTAATCACTCATCACTTTTTGCAAAGTTACTAGATCCCTTTAAAATGTTCAATACATTACTGGTGCAACATCTTTTATACAGTGGCAAGGTCTAGTCTGCCTGCACCCCTTTGATTAAGTCAAAGAGTGCGAGATGGTATAAATCTCAACCCTGTATAATAAATTCCACCTTAGCTGAGAAATAACGATGATTTCATAGATCACTATTCAGCTAAGTCTGTACCACAGCGCTTTGCATTAATAATACCCCCGTCAACAGATACACGGTAACACACGGCACAGATACCACATGCCTTTCATGGTGGTAAAAAAAACTTGTAAAAAATGTTGTTTATAATACTGTTCAGCAGAAAAACATCCAGACACACAAGAAACAATTAAGCAAGTATTCATACATGTGAAATATCAAAGTAAAGTAATATGCGTAAGATATAAAGCGTGTTGATTTTTTAATTTTTTTATTTGATATCAATAGTAATAATTTTGATTGATAATTTGTTTTCAGCAAAAATCTTAATTCGTTTTCCGGTTCCATCGCAATGACGAAAATAACGATGACTTTGGAACCTGGCGTTGATGGTTAACCCTCGCAACAAATCGCTTCAGCACGCGCCTAAGAAATGACGGTTTCCCGATGCTCGTATCACTGGCTCGCGATGGATCTGCCCGGCCGTTGACGTCGTCCTCGAGATCGACAATGCTTTCGTCGAGTTCCAGAATGCTTTCCATCTTCCTCAGCCGAAACCACCTGCTCCTTATCGGACTCATCTTCCACTTGCGTCGCCTCTCCTGGTAAATCGAGTAGGGCTTCGGTCGCGGGGACATCGGAACCAAGAACGACGTCGCCTCAGCCACTCGACATCGGAACCGTGACAATTCATGTCCGTCGTGGATGTTGGCGAATAATCTAGACGACTTGCCAACGGTTTTGTCGCTGTTGTTTGTAACGGATTTGTTGAAGTCTCTGCAGAGGAGCTGAGTTGGGCGTATCTTGAAAGGGGTCAGGAAGACCACGGGTTCCACAGAAGGGGTAACAATCAGCATTGGCTTAATGATCTCCTTGCTCCTTGGAGTTGACTGAAGAAGATGCCTTTGCTGGGTCAGACCAAAGGTCTCAGCCACTCTGTAGATTTGAAATTAGACAAGGAAAACATGCACCGATTAACACGAAATGCAAACACAAATGTGCATATCATTCTCTTAAAGAACATTTGTTCAAATTGTATCTGATAATTCGGTGAAAACATTATATGGTTCGGTTTCGTAATATAGCTTTTGATGTGGAGAGAAATCTGCGTTTTAGGTTATAAGAGAACATTTCTCTAAAGACGTTACTTTATACTGTGACGGCATACTACCGAAATGTTGATGTACACAATTGTTTTGAAATGGACTTACATATAACGTCTTGCCTCTGAACAAATTTGTCGGCGTTAGGATTATATACATTAAGTCTGGTAGTTGATCATGATGATACATTTTCACTCTATAATACATGACATATGACATGTGTATTTATTGGATATCGTCTGGTTGTATCATTTGAAATATATTTGCATATTTGTTTTATTTCTTGCACATTTTAAAATTAAATTCTGGACCGATAGTTTGGTGTATTAATTTCACTAACCTTTTTTGAAAAGCCCGTTGAAAGACTTTGTCTACCGTGCAGGCTTCGCCGCTTTCATCTACGACTTGGGAACGTCCGTTCTCCTCATCGACGTCATCCTCCAAATCGAAAAGACTTTCATCGAGTTCCGGAATGAGTTCCATCTTCCTCAGCCGGAACCACCTGCTCCTTATCGGGCTCATCTTCCACTTGCGTCGTCGCTCCTGGTAAATCGAGTAGGGCTTCGGTCGCGGAGACATCGGAACCGAGAATGACGTCGCCTCAGCCACTCGACATCGAAAGCGTGACAACTCCCGCCTGTTCTTGATGCCGGTGACGAAGTCTCTGAACAATCCAGACGACTTGCCGTCGGATTGGCCGGTGGTATGTGTAGCTGATTTGTTGAAGGCTCTACAGAGGAGCTGAGTTTGGCGTTTCTTGAAAGGGGTCAAGAAGGCTACGGCTTGCATTGAACATGTTGAAGAGGTGGAAATGCGGCTTGCCTTGGTGGTCTCCTTGCACCCTGGTGTGGCAATGGTTGGAGTTGACTGCGGAAGAGAAGATCCTTGCTGGGTCATACCAAAGTTCTCAGCCACTCTGTGATTTGGAAAAGATAGGGAAAACAAAGAACACTCAGTTATATGCAAGTTACCTATTACATATACTCTGCTCATATGTTAACTTGTTTAAAAAAAGGATAAAATAATTTAGAATATTTCCAAAACTCAATATCTTACAAATGGGGTTATTTTCCTTTGATTTGGCTTACTTCGGATTGTGCAAATTAAGTTATGTTTAGAATAAAGAATAATGCATGATAAGTTCAAGCAAATCCATAATTAACTAAATAATTACTTACGTACCCGGTAGTTGGTATTTGATATTTGATATGTCCCGTTCTCGAGCTTAACTCAGTAGGAGTTTCTCATCCTTAGTTTTGTTATTTGTATTTATTTTACATGCAATGTCATGCTTCTAAAGCCCGGCGCAGACAGAGCCGACTCGGCACGATCCGACTGGTTTTTAGCCTTGATTAACTCGGTATGCGTTGTCTAAGGACTCCGATTTTTCCAATCAAGAACCAGTCAGAGGTCATTCAAGGCCGATTCAACATGTTGGATCGGCGCACACTCAGCGAAACTGACTCTAGTCCGACTGAAAACCAGTCGGATCGGGTCGAGTCGGCTCTGTCTGCGCCGGGCTTAAGGCATTGTATGTATTTTCTGTTTTTGTTTGTGTAAAAGTTTGAATGTTAAATGTCTTTTTTGTTTGTTTGTTGTAGATGGTGTAGTTGTTGTTGCTGTTGTTGTTGTTTTTTTTGGGGGGGAGGGGGGGGGGGGGGGGGGGGTTGGCCTGGAGGTACCTGTTGACAATTTTAAACAAACCTTTTCTGAAAGGCCTGATGGAAGACTTTGTCTGCGGTGCCGGCTTTCTCGCCATCTGGCTGACACACTGAGCCCAAGAGGTTCGGAGCTCGAGTCTCTTGTCTGACAATAACTAAATGAGGAGGTATTTAAAAAAGAAAATTAAAGGAAAACATGATTATGATATCAACTATACATCCATAGGCGCTATTTGACCCATTCCTTTGATATAGACACGATAAAGGAGAACTGAACAACGTGTTACCGGGATCTTGTCGATTAAGCTTCGAAGAGTATTCAATCTATGTTATCATTGTTTATTATACTGTCCTAATACTGATTATTATATAATCATTGTGTAAATATAATATACATTTATATGGTTTGCATATAACTATGCTACACATCGCGGTGTTTTAGTTTATCTACTCAGAATGTTTTGTTTTCTATAAGCCTGTAAAACTAGTAGGACACAAAGCACAATTATGATACATTATGAACTATTAAAGTACGCTTAATATTATGTGGATTATTAACGTTTTCAAGTAATATTTTCACAAAAAAAAACGTTTACAAAAATAAATACAAACAAGTTATGTGTTTTAATAAGCTCTTACCCATCGTAGACATTATTGTCTCTGTCGAATAATCAACACACATCAAAAGATAGAGCTGTACAGCAAAAGCTAATACGAGCACTAGAGAGAAATTTGGATCGAACTCAAAGAAGAGAAGAATCAGAATGAAGATTTTTTGTTGAACGTTGTCCAACGAAGTAAATTCCCAAGGTAACGGAATACTAAATAGCGTTTCTGGCGTGACGCGCATTTATACATTACGTCACAATGAACGTTTATTGTTGTCAATGCGCATTTATGTTAACATGTATTGTTACGTCATACATGCAAGAATATTTAAGTTTGCGGGACATGCAATTATTTATTACGTCACAATACAAGTTCATTACTGCCCATGCGCAAAACTTATTGATATCATCACGTGATATTGTGCGGCGTCATTACGTCATGATCGACAGGTTGCAAAGTGGTGGTTACCCGGTTGTCAATGTTTGCGCAGCTCAGAGGGTCATTCCACATACATTCATATAACTTCTTCATTCGTATTTAAAGTCCTCATTAATTCTAGACTCAAATTACTTTATTGTAGAATAAGCATCACCTATTTCCTTAATAACACCGCTAAACTCAATTGATCCGGGAGGAATATCGCAGATATTCCAGTAACGTAGGGTCCTGTGCACAATGCTATACAGTATAATACTATCACATGGGGGGGGGGGGGGGGGGGGGTGCAATGTCTTGAATGCATTCTCTCAATCAAACTTGTGACTGGAATATTATTTTTGATCGAATAATTCCATATTTCCGAATCCCTTTCCTCATAATTATAACGATGATAAATTGCCAGATTGTCATATATCGTTTTCTCTTCGAAAGTATACAGGCAGGACAAATGTTATGATTTATGTCGTCTGGATAAAAACAGTAACATGAAAAAGTTGCTCACACCATGCACATTGCAAGGTCATCATGTACTTGCTCAGCAAACGCATCCGATGTGGTTACCATGGTTACAGGTGGTTCGGGTTCGCCGTTAAGCGATCAGATGCGTGGTGCCATCTTGCGAACAAGTTGCGCGCATTTTTGAAAATTCTCGCTGGCTCGGTGGTATGCATGCAGTGTGCAGAAATTCGTCTGTGTAATGGAGAACTGCGATGTAGCATTTCGAATAGCGCCATCTACACCCCCACGCATTACAATATTTAAAAAATTAAAAAAACATTGGCATCAATATTAAAGGGATAGTTGAGTTCTGGTAAGGAGAGTACAGTTTTAGTGACACTGAATTTTAGTAACCAAAACCTGCATCATTACATTACAAACTAATAGTTATAACTAGAAAGGAACACAAAATTACAAATGACGTAGTAAAGATCATGTTATCATTCAAAAAGAGCCGTTAAAACGTAAGAGGGCGCTCTCTAAACACTCATCGGTTTCAACCATTTTGAATCAAATATTGTGCATCTGATGCTTTGTTGAAATAGTGATTAGATAGAGAAATAACCAACAACTATTTAAATACCTATTTTGTAACTTTTTGAAAAGAGGAAGCATTTTTTAAAATTGTTAACGGCTGGTTCAAAATTCTCTAATAAACCCGGGGCCCCGGGTTTATTACAAATTGTTATATTTATGGATATTTCAGCCGTTTCTGAACCGATTTTGATCAAACAAAGATGATTTTATTGTTTAAATATTATGCTCTTTCAAATTTTACACTCAGTTTTTCATTACCTCACAAACCAATTAAGTAGTCTAGCGCCCTCTCTACCAAAACTCAACTTTCCCTTTAACCCGTCAACCAACGGATACACACGACACAATAATCTACCTACAGGTCAATTTTCGATTTTAATTAACGTTACACTGGTTGTGTTTCATGGCGGTATATAGCAAAAACGTATGCTGAATATGTTTAATACTGTTTAGCAATAGACAAACAAACAAACTAAGAACACAAAGTAACAAATAAATAAGATAAACCAATAAACAAACTCACAATCTTAAGAAGCATGTTCACAATAATTGTAAAGTAATACAGAAACAACACACGTGAAAAGTAGAATGTGTTGGAATCTTATTTTAATGTCAAAATAGTGTCCATTGAATTTGTCAATTTTAATCTTGAAACAATATTTTGTTTTCAGTTTGTATGTATATTAATAATTATATCAAACATCTTTCTTCGATTAACGGTTCAACCGCAGTGACGAAAATAACGATGACTTTGGGAACTGGCGTTGATGGTTAACCCTCGCAACAAATCGCTTCAGCACGCGCCTAAGAAATGACGGTTTCCCGATGCTTGCATCACCGGCTCGCGATGGATCTGCCCGGCCGTTGACGTCGTCCTCGAGATCGACAACGCTTTCCTCGAGTTCCAGAATGCTTTCCATCTTCCTCAGGCGAAACCATCTGCTCATTATCGGACTCATCTTCCACTTGCGTCGCCGCTCCTGGTAAATCGAGTAGGGCTTCGGTCGCGGGGACATCGGAACCAAGAACGACGTCGCCTCAGCCACTCGACATCGAAACCGTGACAATTCATGTCTGTCCTGGATGTTGGCGAATAATCTAGACGACTTGCCGACGGTTTTGTCGCTGTTGTTTGTAACGGATTTGTTGAAGTCTCTGCAGAGGAGCTGAGTTAGGCGTATCTTGAAAGGGGTCAGGAAGACCACGGGTTCCACGGAAGGGGTAACAATTGGCTTGCTGGTCTCCTTGCTACTTGGAGTTGACTGAAGAAGATGCCTTTGCTGGGTCAGACCAAAGTTCTCAGCCACTCTGTAGATTTGAAGTTAGACAAGGAAAATATGCACCGATTAATATGAAATGTAAACGCAAATGTGCATATCATTCTCTTAAAGAACATTTGTTCAAATTGTATTTGATAATTCGGTGAAAACAGTATGTATAATGGTTCGGTTTCGTAATATAGCTTTTGATGTGGAGGGAAATCTCCGGTTTTATGTTATAAGAGAACATTTCTACAAAGACGTTACTTTATACTGTGACGGCATGCTACCGAAATTTTGATGTACACAAGTGTTTGGAAATGGAACTTTAATACAAGTCATAACGTCTTACCTTTAGACAAATTTCTCGGCGTTAGGAATATATAAGTCTGTTAGTTGATTATGATGCTACAGTTTAAATTTATTATACATGATTATAATAATCGTGTATTTTTGAGATAGCCACACTGCTGGTTGTATCATATTACAAATATTTGCATATTTGTTTTATTTCTTGCACATTTTAAAATTAAATTCTGGATCGATAGTTTGGTGTATTAATTTCACTAACCTTCTTTGAAAGGCCCGTTGAAAGACTTTGTCTACAGTGCGGGCTTCGCCGCTTTCATCTACGACTTGGGAACGTCCGTCCTCCTCATCGACGTCATCCTCCAAATCGAAAAGGCTTTCATCGAGTTCCGGAATGCTTTCCATCTTCCTCAGCCGAAACCACCTGCTCCTTATCGGACTCATCTTCCACTTGCGTCGTCGCTCCTGGTAAATCGAGTAGGGCTTCGGTCGCGGGGACATCGGAACCGAGAACGACGTCGCCTCAGCCACTCGACATCGAAAGCGTGACAACTCCCGCCTGTTCTTGATGCCGGTGACGAAGTCTCTGAACAATCCAGACGACTTGCCGTCGGATTGGCTGGTGGTATGTGTAGCTGATTTGTTGAAGGCTCTACAGAGGAGCTGAGTTGGCCGTTTCTTGAAAGGGGTCAAGAAGGCTACGGTTTGCGTTGAAGAGGTGGAAATGCGGCTTGCCTTGGTGGTCTCCTTGCATCCTGATGTGGCAATGGTTGGAGTTGACTGCGGAAGAGAAGCCCCTTGCTGGGTAAAACCAAAGTTCTCCGCCATTCTGTGATTTTGAAAAGATAGGGAAAACAAAG
This sequence comes from Echinarachnius parma, assembly GCA_037951105.1. Taxonomy (NCBI): domain Eukaryota; kingdom Metazoa; phylum Echinodermata; class Echinoidea; order Clypeasteroida; family Echinarachniidae; genus Echinarachnius; species Echinarachnius parma. The sequence continues at coordinate 19,190 of JBAMJV010011974.1, read as the reverse complement.
AACACTCAGTTATATGCAAGTTACCTATTACGTATACTCTGCTCATATGTTAACTTGTTAAAAAAGGGATAATTAATTTAGAATATTTCCAAAACTCAATATCTAACAAATGGGGTTATTTTCCTTTGATTTGGCTTACTTCGGATTGTGCAAATTAAGTTATGTTTAGAATAAAGAATAATGCATGATAAGTTCAAGCAAATCCATAATTAACTAAATAATTACTTACGTACCCGGTAGTTGGTATTTGATATGTCCCGTTCTCGAGCTTAACTCAGTTGGAGTTTCTCATCCTTAGTTTTGTTATTTGTATTTATTTTACATGCAATGTCATGCATCTAAGGAATTGTATGTATTTTCTGTTTGTGTAAAAGTTTAATGTTAAATGTCTTTTTTGTTTGTTTGTTGTAGATGGTGTAGTTGTTGTTGCTGTTGTTGTTGTGTTTTGTTTTGTTTTTGTTTTGCTTTTTTTTTGGGGGGAGGGGGGGGGGGGGGGGTTGGCCTGGAGGTACCTGTTGACAATTTTAAACAAACCTTTTCTGAAAGGCCTGCTGGAAGACTTTGTCTGCGGTGCCGGCTTTCTCGCCATCTGGCTGACACACTGAGCCCAAGAGGTTCGGAGCTCGAGTCTCTTGTCTGACAATAACTAAATGAGGAGGTATTTTTAAAAAATAATTAAAGGAAAACATGATTATGATATCAACTATACATCCATAGGCGCTATTTGACCCATTCCTTTGATATAGACATGATAAAGGAGAACTGAACAACGTGTTACAGGGATCTTGTCGATTAAGCTTCGAAGAGTATTAAATCTATGTTATCATTGTTTATTATACTGTCCTAATACTGATTATTATATAATCATTGTGTAAATATAATATACATTTATATGGTTTGCATATAACTATGCTACACATCGCGGTGTTTTAGTTTATCTACTCGGAATTTTTTGTTTTCTATAAGCCTGTAAAACTAGTAGGACACAAAGCACAATTATGATACATTATGAACTATTAAAGTACGCTTAATATTATGTGGATTATTAACGTTTTCAAGTAATATTTTCACCAAAAAAAAAACGTTTACAAAAATAAATACAAACATGTTATGTGCTTTGATAAGATCTTACCCATCGTAGACATTATTGTCTCTGTCGAATAATCAACAAACATCAAAAGATAGAGCTGTACAGCAAAAGCCAATACGAGCACTAGAGAGAAATTCGGATCGAACTCAAAGAAGAGAAGAATCAGAATGAAGATTATTTGTTGAACGTTGTCCAACGAAGTAAATTCCCAAGGTAACGGAATACTAAATAGCGCTTCTGGCGTGACGCGCATTTATCCATTACGTCACAATGAACGTTCATTGTTGTCAATGCGCATTTTGTAAAACATGTATTGTTACGTCATACATGCATGAATATGTTAAGTTTAAGAGACATGCAATTATTTATAACGTCACAATCCAAGTTCATTACTGCCCATGCGCAGAACTTATTGATATCATCACGTGATATTGTGCGGCGTCATTACGTCATGATCGACAGGTTGCAAAGTGGTGGTTACCCGGTTATCAATGTTTGCGCTGAGGGTCATTCCACATAAATCCATATAACTTCTTCTTTCGTATTTAAAGTCCTCATTAATTCTAGACTCAAATTACTTTATTGTAGAATAAGCATCACCCATTTCCTTAATAACACCGCTAAACTCAACTGATCCGGGAGGAATATCGCAGATATTCCAGTAACGTAGGATCCTGTGCACAATACTATACAGTATAATACTATCATATGGGGGGGGGGGGGAGGGGGGGGGTGCAATGTCTTGAATGCATTCTTTCAATCAAACTTGTGACTGGAATATTATTGTTGATCGAATTATTCCATATTTCCGAATCCCCTTTCTCATTCCTCACATAACGATGATAAATTGCCAAATTGTCATATATCGTTTTCTCTTCGAAAGTATACAGGACAAATGTTATGATTTATGTCGTCTGGATAAAAACAGTACCATGAAAAAGTTGCTCACACCATGCACATTGCAAGGTCATCATGTACTTGCTCAGCAAACGCATCCGATGTGGTTACCAGGGTTACAGGTGGTTCAGGTTCGCCGTTAATCAGATGCGTGGTGCCATCTTGCGAACAAGTTGCGCGCATTTCTGAAAACTCTCGCTGGCTCGGTGATATGCAGTGTGCAGAAATTCGTCTGTGTAATGGAGAATTGCGATGTAGCATCACCCCCCAACTCAAAATGGAAGTTGGCCAAATTTTTAATGAAGAGAACCACCGATTTTTATGTTAATTCGACTGGCTGCCATGGTAATATTAGCGTAAATTCATTCATAATAATGCGCGGGCGCGAACTTCACAATTATCACGCACGAATTCATGGTATGCCTCTGTTATGACGTCACAATGAAAAACAATATTTTGATCCTAGTAGGGAAATCCCCTGTTTCTTGACTGTCGCGTAACTGTTAGTACTGCGCGTAATTAAAATAATAGAGATGAATTAGAATACTTAAGCGTCTTTGGTATTATGAAGCGCAATTTTGCTGAGAAGTGCGTGTTTAAATGCCATGGCAACTGCAAGTGCGCAATGCGTAATTACTTTAGCTTTTTGCGTAATGTGTTAATTTATCCAATGAATCCACGTCTGATAATTTATTCAAATGAAAAAATCTGACGTACTACCTAATTTGCATGACATTCGGTGCGTATTTTCAAAAACTTGCTGATAAAGGTGTGGCCTATCTCTGTGGTTTAAACGCTATACGCTTATTCAGTTGGGGTTCTAGTATTTATATTGTATTTCTGTGTGTAGCATTTCGAATAGTGCCCTCTACACCCCCACGCATTACAACCTTTAAAACAAAACAACATTGGCATCAATATTACCCCGTCAACCAACGGATACACACAGCACAAACATCTACCTACATGTCAATTTTCGATTTTAATTAACGTTATATAAACAAACAAACAAACAAACCCAAAACACAAGTTAATAAATTTTAAAAAGATAAATAAACTCGCAATCTTAAGAAGCATTCTCACATGTTAGGTTATAAAGAAACAACACACGTGAAAAGTGGAGTGTGTTGGAATCTTATTTTAATAGTGTCCATTAAATTTGTCAATTTAAATCTTGAAACAATGTTTTGTTTCAGTTTGTTTGTTTGTTAATAATTATATCAAACATCTTTCTTCGATTAACGGTTCAACCGCAGTGAGGAAAATATAGAGGTCTTTGGAGCTGGTGAAGTTTGTTAACCCGTGCAACAAATCGCTTCAGTACGCGCCTAAGAAGCGACGGTTTACCGACGCTTGCATCACTGGATCGCGATGGATCTGCCCGGCCGTTGACGTCGTCCTCGAGATCGACAACGCTTTCCTCGAGTTCCAGAATGATTTCCGTCTTCCTTAGCCGAAACCATCTGCTCCTTATCGGACTCATCTTCCACTTGCGTCGTCGCTCCTGGTACATTGAGTAGGGCTTCGGTCGCGGGGACAGCGGGCCCGAGAACGACGTCGCCTCAGCCACTCGACATCGGAAGCGTGACAACCCCCGCCTGTTATTGATGCCGGTGACGAAGTCGCTGAACAATCCAGACGACTTGCTGTCGGATTGGCCGTTGGTATTTGTAGCTGATTTGTTGAAGGCTCTACAGAGGAGCCGAGTTGGGCGTTTCTTGAAAGGGGTCAAGAAGGCAACGGCTTGCATTGAAGAGGTAGAAATGTGGCTTGCCTTGGTGGTCTCCTTGCAACCTGATGTGGCAATGGTTGGAGTTGACTGCGCAAGAGAAGACCCTTGCTGGGTAAGACCAAAGTTCTCCGCCACTCTGTGATTTTGAAAAGATAGGGAAAACAAAGAACACTCAGTTATATGCAAGTTACCTATTACATAAACTCTGCTCATATGTTAACTTGTTAAAAAAAGGGATAATTAATTTAGAATATTTCCAAAACTCAATATCTAACAAATGGGGTTATTTTCCTTGATTTGGCTTACTTCGGATTGTGCAAATTAAGTTATGTTTAGAATAAAGAATAATGCATGATAAGTTCATAATTTACTAAATACATGTAATTACTTACGTTCCCGGTAGTTGGTATTTGATATGTCCCGTTCTCGAGCTTAACTCAGTAGGAGTTTCTCATCCTTAGTTTTGTTATTAGGTTATACATATACATAATTATGTATAACCTATTGATTTCGTTCGAATTTGTATTATTATTCTTCCGATTGTGTCCGTCGCATATCTCAAGATCGCATGAATCAATTGTCATGAATCGTCACATGATGATAGATCATGATCTAACTTAGAACTGCGAAGCTTTTCAGTGACGTCACATCACTATGACGTCATCAAGACGCCATTTTGTCAAATTTTAATAATCATCATATCTCAGTCATGAAATATCAATTTCAATTCAAATTTCGCATCAATATTTATCAGGTCAATGTTCATCTTTTAAGCTCATGTGCATGCAATTACACTCGGAGACGCGCGCGTATGCGTCCGTCAATTAAAACAAAATATTTTAAAATGCTCAAAACCCTAACCCGAGTAATTTACTATATGTTTCAGACAATTTTAAGCGTTTCAAAAATGTCCGCGCGTGCGCGTCGGCGCGCGCGTATTTGCGCGCGTAACGCAAATGAACAGGAAAAATTTCGTTTTTTCACATGTTTTGCAATCCTTACACATTCCTTAATGCACCCTATGATTTTGAGCCATTCTTGACTCATAATAACGGAGTACGCGCGCGTCAAAGTCAAAATTACGCGCGCGCGCAAATTGGCAAAATATGGTAAAAACATCATTTTTTTATTTAGCCATAACTTTTTAAAAAGTCCACAAACACCCAATTTTCTTTTAATATTCGGATAGATTATGAGTTGTAGATACGAATTCATACCTCATTTATGACGAGTAAATGTTATAAAGTCATCATATTGACGGTCAAAGTTGAAAATGCGCATTTTAACTTATTTTAATCGATTTTGAAATCAATCACAGCAGACTTCCGACCATATCTCGCTTATTCTCCATCAATTTACTCCCAAATGTTGATATATCGTAGCTGATGTCATGCCCTATTCGCAATCTATTCACAACATTTCGTTTTGTTGACTGGAACCTGATGAATTGTTTGATTGGAAATAAGAGTTCAAATCTGTTACAAATTGAGGGTTAGCCAAAACGTATGTTATCGACCTATAACTGCTGAAGGAATTATGCTAACCACGTACGCCGCGGACATGTAATTCAGCACACATGTATGGTATAATGAAAGGAAAAATGTTCATAAGATAAGATCGGATTATGAAAATGGCGTTAAGGATATGTAAATTAGGTTCAAAGGTCAAATAATTCACTGTTACAATGACAAGTGCTGTGTGCAATCACTGATGTATCTTTCCCGATTTCCCATTTTCCTTAAGAGATCTGATGTTGGTCTCGCGGTATAATTTGTGACACAAGATCAAAGGGTCGTGGGTTCGAATCCAAGGCAATATGTTTTAACTTTCTTTTTTTTCTTTTTTTTCCTTTTTTTCGGGGGGGGGGGGGGAATCTATTATTATTGATATGATGATTGAGTAGTTATTTTTGGAATCATCCTTTTATCATAATAAATCGATATGTATAACCTTAATTCGTCAAAAGTGACGAATTCAACATCTAGTTTGTATTTATTTTACATGCAATGTCATGCATCTAAGGAATTGTATGTATTTTCTGTTTTTGTTTGTGTAAAAGTTTAATGTTAAATGTCTTTTTTGTTTGTTTGTTGTAGATGGTGTAGTTGTTGTTGCTGTTGTTGTTGTGTTTTGTTTTGTTTGTTTTTTTTTGGGGGGGGGGGGGGAGGGGGGGGGGGGGGGGAGGGGGTTGGCCTAGAGGTACCTGTTGAAAATTTTAAACAAACCTTTTCTGAAAGGCCTGCTGGAAGACTTTGTCTGCGGTGCCGGCTTTCTCGCCATCTGGCTGACACACTGAGCCCAAGAGGTTCGGAGCTCGAATCTCTTGTCTGACAATAACTAAATGAGGAGGTATTTAAAAAAAAAATGAAAGGAAAACATGATTATGATATCAACTATACATCCATAGGCGCTATTTGACCCATTCCTTTGATATAGACATGATAAAGGAGAACTGAACAACGCGTTACAGGGATCTTGTCGATTAAGCGTCGAAGAGTATTCAATCTATGTTATCATTGTTTATTATACTGTCCTAATACTGATTATTATATAATCATTGTTTAAATATAATATACATTTATATGGTTTGCATATAACTATGCTACACATCGCGGTGTTTTAGTTTATCTACTCAGAATGTTTTGTTTTATATTAGCCTGTAAAACTAGTAGGACACAAAGCACAATTATGATACATTATGAACTATTAAAGTACGCTTAATATTATGTGGATTATTAACGTTTTCAAGTAATATTTTCACCAAAAAAACGTTTACAAAAATAAATACAAACATGTTATGTGTTTTACTAAGATCTTACCCATCGTAGACATTATTGTCTCTGTCGAATAATCAACAAACACCAAAAGATAGAGCTGTACAGCAAAAGCTAATACGAGCACTATATAGAGAGAAATTCGGATCGAACTCAAAGAAGAGAAGAATCAGAATGAAGATTTTTTGTTGAACGTTGTCCAACGAAGTAAATTCTCAAGGTAACGGAAAACTAAATAGCGCGTCTGGCGTGACGCGCATTTATCCATTACGTCACAATGAACGTTTATTGTTGTCAATGCGCATTTATTCCATAGAATTATGAATAAACAAACCAACCCGTTTATAATTCTAACATGTATTGTTACGTCATACATGCATGAAGTTTGCGAGACATGCAATTATTTATTACGTTACAATCCGAGTTCATTACTGCCCATGCGCAGAACTTATTGATATCATCACGTGATATCGCGCGGCGTCATTTTGTTTGCGTCTAGAGGGTCATTCCACATAAATCCATATAACTTCTTCTTTCGTATTTAAAGTCCTCATTAATTCTAGACTCAAATTACTTTATTGTAGAATAAGCATCACCTATTTCCTTAATAACCGCTAAACTCAATTGATCAGGGAGGAATATCGCAGATATTCCAGTAACGTAGGGTCCTGTGCACAATGCTATACAGTATATGCTATCATATGGGGGGGGGGGGGGGGGGGGGTGCAATGTCTTGAATGCATTCTTTCAATCAAACTTGTGACTGGAATATCATTTTTGATCGAATAATTCCATATTTCAGAATCCCTTTCCTCATAATCATAACGATGATAAATTGCCAGATTGTCATATATCGTTTTCTCTTCGAAAGTATACAGGACAAATGTTATGATTTATGTCGTCTGGATAAAAACAGTACCGTACCATGAAAAAGTTGCTCACACCATGCACATTGCAAGGTCATCATGTACTTGCTCAGCAAACGCATCCGATGTGGTTACCATGGTTACAGGTGGTTCAGGTTCGCCGTTAATCAGATGCGTGGTGCCATCTTGCGAACAAGTTGCGCGCATTTTTGAAAATTCTCGCTGGCTCGGTGATGTGCAGTGTGCAGAAATTCGTCTGTGTAATGGAGAACTGCGATGTAGCATTTCGAATAGTGCCCTCTTCACCCCCACGCATTACAATCTTTAATAAAAAAAACATCATTGGCATCGATATTACCCCGTCAACCAACAGATACACACGACACAAACATCTACCTACATGTCAATTTTCGATTTTAATTAACGTTATACTGGTTGTGTTTCATGGCAGTATATAGCAAAAACATAATGCTGAATATGTATACCTAATACTGTTTAGAAATAAACAAACAAACAAACAAACAAACAAACAAACCAAAAACACAAAGTAACAAATAAATAAGATAAACAAATAAACAAACTCACAATATTAAGAAGCATTTTCACATGTACAGAAACAACACACGTGAAAAGTAATACAGAAACAACACACGTGAAAAGTGGAATGTGTTGGAATCTTATTTTAATGTCAAAAAAGTGTCCATTGAATTTCTCAATTAAATATCTTGAAACAATATTTTGTTTCAGTTTGTATTTTTATTAATATTTTCATATCAAACATCTTTCTTCGATTAACGGTTCAACCGCAGTGAGGAAAATATAGAGGTGTTTGGGAGCTGGTGAAGCTTGTTAACCCGTGTAACAAATCGCTTCAGTACGCGCCTAAGAGGTGACGGTTTACCGACGCTCACATCACCGACTCGCGATGGATCTTCTTCGCCGTTTGTTATTTCGATTTCGTCATTTTCCGAAATGCTTTCCATTTTCCTCAGCCGAAACCACCTGCTCCTTATCGGACTCATCTTCCACTTGCGTCGTCGCTCCTGGTGAATCGAGTAGGGCTTCGGTCGCGGGGACAGCGGAACCAAGAGCGAGGTCGACTCAGCCACTCGACATCGAAATCGTGACAATTCATGTCTGTCCTGGATGTTGGCGAATAATATAGACGACTTGACGTCGGTTTTGTCGCTGTTGTTTGTAACGGATTTGTTAAAGTCTCTGCAGAGGAGCTGAGTTGGGCACTTTTTAAAAGGGGTCAGGAATACCACGGGTTCCACGGAAGGGGTAACAATCAGCATTGGCTTTTTGATGGTCTCCTTGCTCCTTGATGTGGATCTCATTGGAGTTGAGGGAAGAAGATGCCTTTGCTTGGTCAGACCAAAGTTCTCAGCCACTCTGTAGATTTGAAATTTAAAGAACATTTGTTCACATTGTATCTGATAACTCGGTGAAAACATGTATATAATGGTTCGGTTTCGTAATATAGCTTTTGATGTGGAGGGAAATCTGCGTTTTAGGTTATTAGAGATGCATTTATCTATTTATTTGCTTATTTATTATTATTTTTAATATTGTATATATATAATTATGTATATTATTATATATCTTTTTTAATTGATACAAATTCAATTTATGTATTATAGTGTAAATAAGTTAGTTCAGCTGAAATGTATTTTTTATGTGTAATTTAATATTTTCGGGACTAACCTCGATTTGCATGTGCTATTTTGTTAGCCCCTTTTGTAAATTATTTCTATTGTATTGTTAATTCAAGATGTTTCATTAATCTGTACTATGACTATTGTAAATTGTAAATATTGAACTGATTATTATTGACAATAAATCAATTTCATTTCATTTCATTTATATAAAGACGTTACTTTAAACTGTGACGGCAGCCTACCAAAATTCTGATGTACACAATTGTTTGGAAATGGAACTAACATAACGTCGTGCCTCTAGACAAATCTGTCGGCGTTAGGAATAATTATATAAGTCTGTTAGTTGATTATGATGATACATTTTCACTTTATCATACATGATATATGAAATGTGTATTTATTGGATATCCTCTGGTTGTATCATATGAAATATATTTGCACATTTGTTTTATTTGTTGCACTTTTTAATATTAAATTCTGGATCGATAGTTTTGTGTATTAATTTCACTAACCTTTTTTGAAAGGCCCGTTGAAAGACTTTGTCTACAGTGCAGGCTTCGCCGCTTTCATCTACGACTTGGGAACGTCCGTCCTCCCCATCGACGTCATCCTCCAAATCGAAAAGGCTTTCATCGAGTTCCGGAATGATTTCCATCTTCCCCAGCCGAAACCACCTGCTCCTTATCGGACTCATCTTCCACTTGCGTCGTCGCTCCTGGTAAATCGAGTAGGGCTTCGGTCGCGGAGACATCGGAACCGAGAACGACGTCGCCTCAGCCACTCGACATCGAAAGCGTGACAACTCCCGCCTGTTCTTGATGCCGGTGACGAAGTCTCTGAACAATCCAGACGACTTGCCGTCGGATTGGCCGGTGGTATGTGTAGCTGATTTGTTGAAGGCTCTACAGAGGAGCTGAGTTGGCCGTTTCTTGAAAGGGGTCAAGAAGGCTACGGCTTGCATTGAAGAGGTGGAAATGCGGCTTGCCTTGGTGGTCTCCTTGCCACCTGATGTGGCAATGGTTCAATTTCAATTTTCAATTTCAATTTTATTCTTGCTTCCAACAAAACATTACAAATGAATTATTACAATTTATACAAAATAGAGATATACATATTGGAAACAAGAGGGGTCCACTAAAAAGCAATGCTTGTACAATTGTGGACCCCTCAAATAATAGTTAGGAATATTATTGTATATTTAAATTAACACATTCTAGACTACAAAAAAGTATAGAGGAAAAAAGGGGTGCCAACAGAGACCTACATGGGACAAGAGAGAATTTGACAACAATAGGAGAAGACGGATACAATACAACAATTAGACACTGCCAAGCGGAAGTGAGGGATCGGGGGTACAAATATAATCAGTAGTACAAAAGGATGAGCTACATGTGGGGTTCAAGTGAAAATGAGGAAAAAGAGTTGCGCGCTTAGAAAGGAGCTATGCATGAGAAGGCACAATATATCATATCAGATTACATTTTGAGTCTGCGAGTAGAGAAAGACCTTGTTCAGGATGACGTACGGACGGGGAAAGAGTAAATGGGCGATATAGTTCAATGATGTACATAAGATTGTAATAAAAACAATTTAAATTTTTTCTTAAAAATATTAATCGATGGAGCATTTTTTATTTCAGTACTTAAAGAATTCCATAATTTGGGGCCTTCATATATAAATGTATTTTGAGCAAGGAGGGTCCGCAAGAGAGGTAAATGAAATTCTTCAGAATGTCTTGTTGGATAATTATGAACTGAGCTATTTTTAAAAAACATTTCTTGAAAAACAGATGGCAACATATTTTTATTATAATTATACATAAATTGACCAAGTTGAAATAAATATAGATCTTTTACCTTCAGTATCTTATTTTCAAAAAATAAGGGGTCTGTATGGGAGAGAAAGGGGGAATTACAAATAATACGAATAATCTTCTTTTGTAATAACAACACTTTATCCAATAAAGTTTCATGAGTGTTACCCCAAACTAAGATACCATAATTCAAGTATGGGAGTATCAAAGGACTATAAAAGCATAATTAATGAATTAAAAGGAAGACATGTCTTCACTTTATTAATTATACCAATATTACGAGAAATTGTTTTACAAATATTATCAATATGAAATTTCCAAGTAAGGTTATTGTCAACCGTTACACCCAAAAATTTAATGAATGAAACACACTCCAAAGGGGTGTTTTCAAAAACTATGTTAGCAGGTAACGAATCTATAGATTTACTAAACAACATATATTTCGGTTGGAGTTGACTGCGGTAGAGAAGACCCTTGCTGGGTAAGACCAAAGTTCTCCGCCACTCTGTGATTTCGAAGAGATAGGTAAAAACAAGTGACATTCGTTAATTTGCCATTTACCTAAAACATATTGTGTTCATTATGTTAACTTGCCTGGATGTTCAAAACAAAAAAGGGTATAATTAATTTATAGTAGTTTCAAAACTCCATGTTATACAAAATTAGTAGTGTTCATTTGATATTGGCTCGACGGTTTAGATCGGATTGTGCATTATATATTTGTGTTCAGAATAAAGAATAATGCGTGACAATACTAGACAAAACAAAATGTAAGCAGCGTTCCTTTAGCATGTTGAGGGAATAATGTTGCCAGTTAGTACTTGATAAGCAAGTCCTGCTCTAGATCTCTACTCCGTATGATATTTTGTTCTTTAGTTGTGCTGTTTTAATTTAATTAATGTGTATCGAAGGCATTACATATGTTTTCCCGTTTTTTAAGTTTAAATGTTAATCTTAATTGGCGCTTTATTGTATTGTTTATGGCTGGATGGATATCCTTGTTGAGAGTTTTACACAAACCTGTTCTGAAAGGCCTGCTGGAAGACTCTGTCTGCGTTGCAGGCTTTCTCGCCATCTGTGCGACAAACTGATCCCAAGAGGTTGGGAATTCGGGTCCCTTGTCTGACAATATCTAAATGGGGAATAATTATTTTTGAATATAAGACATGATTATGTTTTCACCCTATACAATTGGGTTCTATTAAATTTTCCTTTAATACAACATGATACACGAGATCTGATAATATTATTCTAAAAAAACTGTTTCAGTGATCTTGTAGATGGCGAATTTGAAAGGACTGGAAGATGTATAAACAAATTACACGAAACTTGGTGGCATACAGACGTTAATAATATTTCATAATTATTTCCATAAGTGGAGAAAGTGGGATATGTATTTTGACTGTTTTGTTTTACTTTTGTATTATTATTTATGTCCACCTATAAATAAAACAATCGAAATGTTTTTTCAATAAAATAATTATCATCTTACCAATCGTAGACATTTTGTTTTTCGTCGAATAATCAACAAAATACCAATATATAGAGCTGTACAGCAAAAGCTAATACGAGCACTAGAGAGAAATTCGGATCGAACTCAAAGAAGAGAAGAATCAGAATGAAGATTATTATGTTGAACGTTTTCCAACGAAGTACATTCCCAAGGTAACGGAATACTAAGTAGCGCTTCTCGCGTGACGCGCATTTATTTATTACGTCACAATAAACGTTCATTGTGGCCCGTGCGCATTTGTCTTAACGTGTATTGTTGCGTCACAAGTAAAATTTCATTAATATTTGCGAGACCCGCAATAATTAATTACGTCATGAGCAAATTTCCTTAGTGGCCATGCGCAGAATGTTATATCATGCGGCGTCATTATAACGTCATGATCAACACATTTATAATAGATTTTCGCAAAGGGACATTCCACATAAATATACATTTGTTCTTGTATCGTGTTTTCATAATGTATTTTGGAGGAGGATATCCAAGTAATATTGAGGCATGTGGCTATACCGCAAATGCTATCAAAAGAGGGGCAATGTCTTGATTGCACTCACTCAATCAAACGTATGGCTGGAATATTATATTTGATCGAATTATTCCACATTTCCGAATCCCCTCCCTCATATAACCATGACAAATGGCAAGATTGCCATATAGATCAATCCCTCTTCGAAACTAAAAGATAAATATATGATTTATGTCGTCTGGATACAAACAAAAAAATACCCTGGAAAGGTTGCTTCTACCCTTTTCCAGAGCTTAATTCCAAAAGGCGCTAAATCAACTTTTTGAACTTTGGAAAAAAAGCAGGTTTCTTTGTCCAACTTTGTACACATGCCAATGGGAATATGAAAATGAAACGTTCCATTTTTTCATGTCGACTGTGTAATTTGTCTTAAAATTTGGATTACTAGCAAGCTCCGCTGCTTATTAAAGCACTTATGTCCCCTGTCGTTAACTCAATTTGTATGGAAAATGGATTCAGCGCCTTTTGGAACTAAGCTCTTCATATGTATCATGATTATACTTGCTCACCCGCATCCGGAATGCTTAAAACAAAAATATTGTTAACCTGTTCCCTATAAGATTTATTTTTAGACCATGTATACATATAAGGCAATTTGATACATAATCAAGATTAAGCAGTCGCATTCATATCTATTTTCACATAATATGGAGTACGTTGTTCATTGCTGATTCAGAATTTGTGCCAGACGTTTTTACTGCCGTTTGAAACCGTCCAATTAAGACACTAATATTTTGATTTGTTGAAAATGCCATGACATACTGACATATCATTAAAATATCCTTTTTGGGGCCAAGACAAATATCGTAAGAAGTACCCTACCGGACAGAACACCGTGTGATCACAGTTTGAACACACTGCATGTGTTTCACAGTGTGGACCATATTGTGAACACACTGCATGTGTTTCACAGTGTGGACCACAGTGTGAACATAATGAGTAGACTATGTTGTATTGGAGCGTTATAACAGTGTGAACTCTCATCACACTGTGAATGCACAATGAACACACGGTAATCACACTGTGAACACACTGTGAGCGCACTGTAACCACAGTGTGAAAATGCCTGCGTTCGCAGTGTGTACAATAGTGTGGTCGCATGGTGTATCACAGCAATTTCACAGTGTGATCATAATGTGTTCACAGCGTGTGCACGGTGTGAGGAGTGTTACACTGTTCAAACGCTCCAATGTAACAAAGTCTAGACATTGTGTTAACACTGTGGTCCAAATTGTGAAACAGTGTGTTCACACCGTTGTTCTCTATTATAGGGTAGGACGTAAACAGTCTGAATTTGTTTCAAGATGAATGTCGTATATTCGCACGACTGAGCACAATGCCCTCAATAATGTAATCGATTTCCATTCCATAGGCGCCGGAAGTGGGGGGGGGGGGGGGGGGGGGGGAAGCGGGGGGACGCGTGTTTGCCGCCCCCCCCCCCCCCCCCCCCCCCCCCAAAAAAAATAATAATAATAATAATAATAAAAAATAAATAAAATAAAGTAAAAATAATAATAATAATAATAATCAAATAAATAAAATGTATGAGCTAAGACTTGTTAACTCTAACGTTCAAAAACTAATTTATACATCCTTTTTAAGTTTTCCGCAGCACGCTTTGCGCGCGAACTCACAAAGCAATATTTTGTCACCATGACAAATTTGTCATAATGACAGATTTTTATGCTGGCATTATAAGGACATTTTGGCCTACATTTTGCCAAAACTTTGCCAAATTTGAATAATTTGGCTAATTTTGGCAAACATTTCGCCAAATTTGGGGCAAAAGGTCCCCGTAATGCCACCATAAAAATGTGTCACTTTGTCAATATTGCTTTGTGAAACACCAGATTATCTCAGTTTTTGCGTGTGGTCTGGGGTGAGTACTTTTTCTGTACCAGGCCAGGCCACGTAGTTCCCGTGTAGGCTGGCATTGCTCTGGCTGCTTGTGTGACGTGCACCAAATTGCACTATATAAATGCAAAATCTTCCCCGTGGGAGGGGGATACCCCCTCCCAAAACCCTCCCCCCTCTGGGCTCTGCCCCAGCCTCGGTCGCTTCGCTCCCTCGGGACTCATTCTTGGCTGTAGGCTATGTTGTTGGATCATCATAATGTGGCATATGGTTTATGTTGGAACTGTGCATGACACTAAATACAATAATGTATTTGTTTGTGTGTTGGGGATGCATATTTATAAGTGTGTCAATTATTTGTTTTCTTCGTGAAAAATATATTCCAAATTTCTGGTCGATCAAATCAGAACACGCTTTCCCAGATAAAGTCAATCTTAAGCCCGAATTTCCTATCTAGGTATGCACCAGATTGCACAATTTCAAGTCCAAAAATGCAAAAGCTCCCTACCGTGGGAGGGGGGAAATCCCCCTCCCACACCCTCCCCCGCTCAGTCACTGTGCTCCCTCGCAATGTCTTACTCTCACCTCTGGCTCAAAGTTGGCAACCCTGTGAGTGTGGTTGGGCATGAGCCCCTACACCAAAAAAAATGGTGAGCCCCCTTAGGTCTTTGCCCCCCCCCCCCCCCCCCCCCCCCCCCATTCCAAAACTGCTTCCGGCGCGCCTGTTCCATTCCTCCTTAAATTATGATAAATAGGCTG
This sequence comes from Echinarachnius parma, assembly GCA_037951105.1. Taxonomy (NCBI): domain Eukaryota; kingdom Metazoa; phylum Echinodermata; class Echinoidea; order Clypeasteroida; family Echinarachniidae; genus Echinarachnius; species Echinarachnius parma. The sequence continues at coordinate 3,708 of JBAMJV010011974.1, read as the reverse complement.
TTTTCGTATGTCATGGAGCAATGTGTTCTATTTACGTAATAATGAGGATATATTTGCTTTATTTTATGCTGGCGGGATACAAAAAAAGCATCTAACGTTTCTCACTCAATTTGAATCGATCGTTGTGAAGGGTTAACACAAAATGAAAAACAAAAGCTAAATGTAGAACATTAATGTGTATATATTCACAACACGGTGCCGTAATAGATCATGTGTTTACGATGATGAATAGTCGCTCGAAATAGAAATGTCGACATAATTGACAATAAATCATAAACAACGACATTTAATAAAGGTCGCTTTCCTCCATCAATTCGCGAGGCGAGCATACACCTTTTTGATAAATGAAATATACGAAGAGTGCCAGGTAGAATATAGTTTAATGTTTTTATCATGATGATTTGCGCTAGAATTAAAAATGTTATGACCGATTTTCGATACTGTAATGCACACATAAATTCGCCCTCATAGTAAATGCTCGTTGAAATGACATCAATTATTATTACATAGTTGAGTGAAAATCAAATCACAGGTCAAGGTTTTATAAATGTACAATGTGTTTTTATTTTATTTTAATATCGTTCGCGAGTGGAATAATACATCTGTTATTGATGAAACATTGAAATGGAAACAAACATATTCAATCTCTGAATCGAGATCAGGCAGAAAAAACACGATTTATCATTCAAATATGTTTGTGAAGTTTAGCCAGGTATTGAGGCAGCTAGGAAGGGAATATTTTGATAATTCAAACCATAACAAATAGGACACGACGTTACCCCCAGCCGTTCAATCGTACTTTAGTTGGGGAAATAATTATACCCGCCCTTTTATGTCAATTTAATTTTCCAAAATCAATTCCACTATGAAATTCAGACGGATATATATGCATATCGGATGGGATGAAGATGAAAAGACTCCCTATTATTATACTCACTTTACGAACATATCCGGTGTGGTTTAACAAGATACTGTATATGGGTCGAGGTGGAACATTACTCTTCGTTGAGTAGTCTAAGTTGTTTATGACGATGAATTGCCCTAGGAAATATAACCCCAACATACTCTAATTCACAAATAATACGCAAGAAAACATACACAATGAAAAGGTCGTTCACACTATGAATATTATGTTCGCTTTTTATAAAGAATTACTCTTCTTCCTATTCCCAATCCCCAATTATATAAACTTCTGAAATCTGACATTATTGATACTAGACAAAATGGGAGTAGACGAGATGGTTCAGACCAGTTATGCTTATATTGCTTGCTACCCTCTCTATTTAATGAACTCTTTGTTATTGGGGTTTATTCGTCGGCGATTAATAATTGCCCTGGAAATATTATTGGTCTGGGGTCATATTAAAGGTTTCTGGTAACTTTGTTGACATGTGCAAACATATGACCAAGGGTTAATGAAATGCGTATTTCTGTGACCTGATAATTATGTCCACTGAGCATGCTGAGTGATGTGTGAATATTCAATTATAAATGAATTTTATATGAGCAAGTAACAATTAAAGAACAACAAAAAATGATATTAACTTACACACTGCACTGACTGTGTACCACATTTATAATTACCCACTAGATAATTATAAATCTGATTACTCCAACTGTACATATCTTTTTAAGGAAGCAACATAAAAAAAAAAAAAAAAAAGCGAAAAGCGATATAATTGAAAAGGATATATTGCTGCACTGTTGATAAATCTATAACACGGGCTTACAGAAACAAGTGGAATTTATGAGATGAACTGATCAGTAAATACATTTGTATCATATGTCTGACGTTCGACGCCAACTATTATTGGCAATGTCTATTTTTATTTCGAGTTACATTTCTGTAACGTATTATTCAAAGAACTGTTTTGAGCTAATTAAGGTGAACATAAACAGGCAGAGAGACTAACAATTTGTGGTAGGCAGGTAGGGTCACTTTAGTTCGAGACATAATTTAGAACGCAATGTTATCCTACTAAAATGGGATGGTCAAAACAGGACGAATTAAAGGGAGGCCGTCGTCTAGCCTGGGGCGTTTGCCTTATCATATGCAATGACATGGGCCCCGTTGCAGAAAGAGATACAATCGATTGTAAGTTACAATTAATTGTAAGTCAGATCATGTGTTCTAAATGTGCAAATCTGATTGGTTAAAACGCGCACATTTTCTGATTTACAATTGATAGTATTTTTACAATCTCTTTCTGCAACGGGGCCCTGGAGAGAGTCGCCATGTTATATCCCACACCGTATACGCTATCCATGCAAGATCATATGTACAATCTGATTAAGTTTGTATCAATTCAAAAATGTTATTTACCTCATCAATATTATGATAATTACAAAGCGCTCATCAACTCCCTAAATCGCATAAAATAAAATGAATCATAATAATAACCATCTACTACTAATTTTCAGACAGCATTTCGAAGTTCTAAACTGTTTCGATAATCGAGTTTACTTTGAGTGAAAGAACTAGATCGGTAAATGAAACCCAAATAACTGACCGGTCCTCCGTATATAACATGTATAATTGACAAGCCAATTACAGGCTGAACTATTGCCCTTTCGATGATTTCACATCAACGACTAATGTAACAGCAATGGCAACAACAACGACAGCAACAAATACAACAACTGCACCATCGACGACGAGAACAACACCACAACCAGCAACAGCAATAACAAAAACAATAACGAACAACAACGTAGCGCGGGCTTTACTTGGGGTTCACCTCTGAAACACTGAAACAACCACATGACAGGCGTTCCGCACACACAAAAAACATGAATACAATAACTTAATCAACTAGGATATAAATATATACCTCGCACAAAAAGAAGACGAAAAAACAGTTATAAAACAAAAACGTATACATCCGTGTACGAGTATGATTATGAATTTATATTAATCGTAACAGACACCACCAAAAACAACGACTCGAAATTCCAAAACACAATTAAACATGCGAATAGATTTTGAATGGCAGAAGTGGAACGGCAAATTGATTGTAGGCAGCCATGTGTAGGCAGCAAGGCCGCCCCTCAGGACTGGAATTGGCGAACGAATCTAATTACGCGATGACCCACCCGCTCACAGTGTCCAAGCAGTGGTCATAAGCGAATTAACCCTTTTCCTCTTTGAGCTATTTCCAAATCGGGCATCAGTGGGGAAGGGTTTTTTTTTTAGCAGGGGAATAGCTACGCATAGTTACGGTTGGGGGGAAAGGGGGGGGGGGGGGGGTGGGGCTTGGGGGTCACGTACCCCTCACACATGTTCTGGTCCGCAAGTGACCTCACCAAATATAATATTGCATGTGCTTGTATTACGAAATAGACCAAGAAACTTCTCAAGGTACTGTCAGGTGAAAATGTGGGCACTCTTGAAACTGTAATGCCCTTGGTCACCCCCCCCCCCCCCCCCCCCCCCCAACCCCTCACACCAAGCATGGGAAAAATATTGGCTATGCCACTGCTATACTTAGCCTACAGTGAACTAACATTAATTTCTTGCTTAAGTTAACGCTCCGTCGGGCAATCCGGTAGAGGCCTCATTCTGATTATATAGAATACACTGAAAAAGGGAAAGACGCAAGTCAAACATGTCAAAGGGTATCGGCTAGAAATTTGAATGCACGAACAGCCTGATGTCGCTGATCTGACCATAGACATAATAGATGCCGGTCGGAGAGAGAAACAAAGTGA
>JBAMJV010011973.1:0-20770 GCA_037951105.1 Echinarachnius parma | reverse complement strand
TCTGACTTGCTAGCTAGCTAGGCCAGGAGCAGGGAGCAAGATCAGCTACCCTACGCAGCTTTATCCCTCTTCTTTTTGTAAGTATCATTATGCCATATTAAACTATCTACTTGCCTTTTACTGATTCAGTGTTTCTTTAAGATTAACATTTGCTCTGCATATAATAATAAATGATTAATTATGATGTTTGAAACTTTGATATTTAAATTTACTAGTCAGAAATACAAGTCTGACTTACTAAGTTTGACTAGACTTGTTTAGTTTTGATAATGACAATGTTTGGGTCTGTCAGACTGTTTACTGTAGTCTTAAAGGGTACCACCACCCAAAAATAATAATCTTTTTATAGAAAGGTAACATCTTTAGTATTCCATTCCTTCAATAAATTCACAAAAATATGTTTTCAGAAAAAAATATATAATTGGAAAACGCATCACCATTCTCAGCCATGCGGTCATGCGGTCTGAATGCGCAGACTATTATGCGAGCAGAGCCAGCGGCGCTCTATGCAGAGCGAACGAATCATCAGGGATTCTATTGACGTACGCGTGAATTGCATTGACGCACTCGCAAATGCCTGGCCCGTGTGGAACCACGAGATAGCCGTGGTTCCGTAAGTGGTGGAAATTAATTGCTTTGTTTATGAATTACACAACCCTTTGCAAAATGTTGGGTATCTATTTGATATCACAAAACGGTACCAAAACATATAATAATGTGTTGTCCTTTGCCTGGTGGTCCCCTTTAATGTTTTGTCACTTGTGGTGATGTGGGGGTGATGATGATAATGATGGTGGTGGTGCCGTGGTGGTAGTGGCAGTAGTGGTAGTGTTGATGATGGTAATGATACTGCACTGATGATTGGGATGATGGTGATGATGATGGTGAATGATATTGATGATCATCATCATGATTAGGATGATGATGTCAATGATAATGAAGAGTTTGATGATGATGGCGATGGTGATGGTAAGGGTGGTGGTGATCCTGATCATGATGATCATGGTGATCGTGATGATGATGATGACGATGACGACGATGATGATGGGCAATTCCATGGTTAGTAACGTAAATTTATAGCATATTTTCATAATATTCTACTGTTACACCACCATCTATTAATTTCAAGTCACAATCATTTTACAACATGTTCACCCACCCTAGGTCTATAATACAGAAAAAGATGAACACAATTCAATTAATATTTGTGTCGCCATGGCAACTTTTATTGTCGGTTAGTAACGTTACAAAAAAAGGACATGGAAAAAAACATGAGTCCTTGTGAAAAATATTTCTCGTAAACAGGAGTCATCTGAAATAAATTTTTATCATTACACCATTGACATTGTCTTGGCAAGTGGTCTGATGTATCAAATATTGAAATATGTCTTTTTGGTTTTAGCAGAAACAACAAAAACCTGGTTACCGTAAAACTCTGTGTATAAGGCGCACTCGTGTATAAGGCGCACCCCCAACTTTCTAAAACAAAAAAAAAAAAAAAAAATTATTTTAGGACACCCTGTATTTTTTTTAGACACCCTGTAATGCTGTTAGAATACTTACATCGCTGGTCTAAGGCATATCAAGGGCTTAATGTCAATTGTAGCTGTCATCATCATACATTTTTTCACATACAAAATAGTGGTTAGTACAAAAATTGCACTTATACTCATTACATATAATGCAATTTTCTAACTAAATTTTCTAATTAACTAACAACTACTTTCAATTATGAGCAAAATTTATCACCACTGGTTAGATAAGTAATGAGTACTGCTGCTCACGAATGTATGAATATTCATTAGCAGCAGTAATTTGCTCAATAAACTTGCAATTTTTACATCTGTAACCAACATTTATTTTGTGAGAAAAAGGTATATGTTGCTGAATGCTACAACAGACAGCAAGCTCTTGTCATGCCATATCATAGGCCAGTGTAACATGCATTGAACATGACTACAGGGTGTCCCCAAAAAATTTTTTTTTTTTTTGCTGTACCTGTGTATAAGGCGCACCCCCGACTTTGAAATTTGTTCTGACGGAAAAAAGTGCGCCTTATACACGGAGTTTTACAGTAGTAACGTTACGGTTAGTAACGTTACAGTTTGTCCGTCCAAATTAAAATGATATTTTTAGCATGAATATGCATTTCAAATTCATAGAGGAGACACTGGTTGGTGTAATATGAAGTGTTTTACAGTATCCAAAAGAAAAAAGTAAAAAGAAATGATACTTTTCTTTAAAATCCTATAAAACTGTGTTAAAAGCATGTGTAGGCCCACATGTGCCATTTCATGAATAGTTCTGTATCTCAGTAACGAGGACACGACAGTATGATTTAAAAGTAGGAAATTAAAGCTCTCTCTATTTCATTGTGATTCCTGAGATAATATAGCTTAAATAAGAACCAGGATTTGAGAAAAATAAAATAGAAAATTGGGTTGAATGTCCCTCTAATCATGGAATTGCCCTGATAATGATTTGATGGTGGTGGGAATGGTGATTGTGTGATGCCGATGATGATGGTAAAATCATGTTTATACGGGTCACAAAATGTAAATTGTCCAATGCTAGATAGTAGGATCAAGCATGTGCCATTCGTACACTGTATCGTTCAACAGTTGAACGCTAAGTTTTAGGACGCATCGGTAAGGAAAACGGACGGGAAATAATCACTTTTTTTCTACATTTTGCGGTCTTCAAAACAACAGAGTCGGTAATTATTATCAAAGTATATGAATTGTGGATCACATAAACAATTTTTTTTGTGCATTTGCTGGTAAATGGAGGGAGAAATCAGCCGACAAAAAATGTTTTTGCGTTGGATAGTGCAGCAGTGTGTCCTGAACGGGTTACACTGCATAATGTTAAGCTTCTCATTCAAGCAGCAATCACTATGTACTGCTCTTGCTGTTGACACATGTGCTAACAAATGCATTGTCTATGCAATGCTAGAAATGAACTTGTTTTCCTTGTGTCCCAGCCAGGCAAGTAAAAACAAGACTTTTCTTAATTCTTATTCTAGTGGCCAGAAACCTGAATCTTGTGACCCCAAACAAAGAAAAAACATAAAATTCTGTCAAGGGTAGCGCATTCGAGCCAGGGGAATTTAGCATCAATTGTTTTTGGTGGCCCATAGCTAATTTTCAGTGGCCCCAGGCCAGTGGGCCTGTGCCAATTTTTAGCCAAGTATAGTTGGCGCAAAGCTAGGGGACGGGTGGCTCTGGGGGCATGTGTCCCCCTTCCCAACATAATTTGACAAAAACAAAGACATTTAGGGAAATACTTCAAAATATAAAGTTAAAGATGAAGGCCAGTTTTGGAAACGCCCCCCCCCCCCCCCTACCAAAAATGAAATGGAAGCTCTTATTACCAATCATGTGAAAGAATATGTTTTTACTAATTAATACGGGATGATACAAATTTTGCCTGGAAACCGCCTACTAATTGATATATTTGGTAAATTATCATATTGATCCGGCCCGGCTAGATATCTCGCCGATGGTCGTATGGTTGATATACACACTCGTGTGCAATGCGTGTAAATCCTATGGCAAATGCGCACATGGTAATTTGCCCAAGCAAATTGCTCGAACGAGCATACGAATGTGGCCAGCGTAGACGGGCCACGCTGACGGCGAATTTAGGCTCAATGTCAGCGGCTTTCATAAACGTTTTTACTGATTTTTCTGCATTTGACGATAGTACGGTTCAGATTTTTCCACACACATGCTCCTTTTTATGTTATTTCAATAATACTAATCATCAATTAGTTTGACCAATAAAGCTATTTCCCACTACTGGCCTTTCCCTTTAATTAAACATGCCTCCCCCCCAATAGTTTGCTTGTAGGACAGTGGGACTGTATTTTGAGGCTTATACTAATTTTGAACCCTGCATTATACCAAGCTACCGTACCAACTTATTTTCTGTTCTGGCCCATTTGGGCAAGTAAAATCATACATTCTTAATATATTGCTTGCCCAGACAGAAAATGTACTTGCCCATGTACTGAGCTACGTGAGATAAATTTACACCTAAGAAATCACATTTTTCTCTTGTAATTGAATCATTATTTAGTTGCCCGATCAGGCAACCAAACTAGACCATTTACCATTTGAATATTACTTGCTCAATACCAATATTTACTTGCCCCGAGCAATCATGCAAGTGCTAGTGTCAAGCCATATCTAATACAGGGCAGGGCTCGACACTAGCACTTGCCCGCTTGCCCGGGGCAAGTAAACATTGATGAGGGGCAAGTCAAATTTCATTAATGACCTAGTTTGGTTGCCCGATTGGGCAACTAAACTATTGGTCAACTATGAGAGAATAATGTAATTCCTTAGGTGTAAATCTCATCTAGAAGTAAGTGGGCAAGTAAACTTTCTGTTCGGGCAAGTGAAATTTGAAAGTTTTAATTTTACTTGCCCAAACGGGCCAGCAAGGAACAAAGTTAGTGTGGAGGCGTGTCTAATAGCAGGGTCAATGACAGGGACTAAATTAAAATATATTTTTCAGGGGCTACTTTTAAAGCTTGCCTACATGTACATGAAAATAACAATCCCAAATTTGATTGGCATTGAACTCTATGCAAATTGTTGGGGCTCTTTTATGTATTTCGGGGCCCTTTTGGGCATTTCGGGGGGGCGAATTTGCCCAGAGCCCTGTGTATTTTTTCACTGGTCTTTGTTCATCATAGGATAAGATGGCTTGCGAATCACTACATATACTGGTACCAATCGACCATACAGTATAGTACATCACAATGCATAATACAGGGATATGGAAAGACAGCCACACATCTGTTATCTTCATCATATCCTCCAGTGATAATACTGGAACAATGTGGCAAGAGATGACCTCAGACTGAGCTGTCCGACTGTCCGTACATGTTGTATGATACATGGTGTAGTAACTAGTATCTAGATTGTCATGTGCATTTAAATACAAGCTGTACATTTAAAATCTACATCTAGCTTGAATTTTCGATAAAAATTAAAGCAAAGATGATTAAGAATTTCATATTCTCACATAGTCATTGCTCCAGATTTGACATGGGACTGATTGGGTTAGATCAGGAATACATGCTTAAGAGTTGTCAAAGCATAATAGTATCAGAGTTCTTTTGAACATGAATGATTTCACGACAATTAGCACACAATGCCCACTCCCTGCGGAGCATCCTAGCTAGTCTATTATAGGGAAAGGGATATGGAAAGACAGCCACACATCTGTTATCTTCATCATATATCCTCCAGTGATAATAGTGGAACAATGTGGCAAGAGATGACCTCAGACTGAGCTGTCCATACTGCATGTATGATACATTATAATGTAACCATAATCTGAATAATTATTTTAAAGTAAAAGTGTTTCTTAATAGCAAACCTATACTATAGGTTTATAGAAATTGAGATGGGAATAGTTTGAAAAAATGTGATAGATTAAGCAGGGCTCGACACTCACACTGGCCCGCTGACCCGGGGCCAGTGAAATTGCACTTGGGCCAGCAAAAATGTATAAAAGTAATATTTTGGTGGCCCGATTGGGCAAGCAGATTTTCAACCTGACATTAACAAAATGAGAACAATCTTGTTTTCTTCTATGTCATGCTTCATCTATAATCAAAGGGAATAAGAAAGAGTGATATATTGAATATTGAAATGTTTAAATAACATTGTTGGGGCCAGTAATTTTTCTTTCAGGCCACAAGAATAGGGGATTATGTTATTTTACTGGCCAGATCAGGCCACTGAGAAAAAGGTTGAGTGTGGAGCCCTGGATTAAGAGTTATCCAAACATTACATTGTCTTCTAAATACTGCACTTTAAATTATGATGTTTTGAAACACTTGATGACCATGGGTAATAATGATAAATTGCGCCTAGGATACATAGAAATAAATGCAAGCTATATTTAATTATTATTATCATAAACTCTCTCATTATGATATATTGAGGCATAATGTAGCAAGACAACTGTGTGTACATTATGGTGAAAGGAGATAGTGGTGAGAGACTGGCCCAAGACTGACCCAAGCCTGACCTTATTTGGTATGTAACCACTGTTGCCATGGTTACCCAGTAGGGAGGCGGGGTCAGGAGGAGGACAGCTTAGCAATATATTGTCCTAGCCCTTGGGCCTGGTTTGAGATCTTCATCTGTTTTCCTTCATCGTGTCTTGGGTTTGAGTTTGAAAATCAAGATAAAAAGCCTGCTTTTAGAGCTTTAAAAAAAGCTGCCTTTCAGCAAGTCCGTGAGCTAATTTTCAAGAACAAAACATCAAACGGTTGAAAAATTATTTACAGAACAAAGAGTAAAGAACTCAAGATTGCATTCTTTAAATTGTGTTATCATAGCCATAGGCAGTCAAGTTTGATTTGAGCTAGACTTTCACAAAAGTGTGTTAATTTGGGTCCCCCAATGTTGTCAATGGTTAGTTTTTCAATTTCTACCATGTAATTTCTCCTTTTCAGTATGCAGGGCATGTTTCTGTTGACATGATTTCAGCTATTTTCTCTGAAATCTGAATTATGTTTGAAATCAATTAAAACATAATTCCTCAGGGGAGTTTCCTGTCAAGCTTCCCTATAAAGATAGAAACCTGGGCACACTACAACATTTGTTTTACATCAATTGAACTCTTTGCAAATTTAGGGCTCTTTTATGATTTTCAGGGGCTCTCTTTTGCACATTTTGGGGGCTAAATCACCCCGTTGCTCAGTCTGTGTACATTTGTTTTCACTGTGCATATAAGCAAACCAACTAAAAAAATACACGGGGGCGACTGGCGATTCGCCCCCGATACCTTTGGAATCGCCCCCGTGAGCCACGTTTTTTTTTTTTTTTTTTTACATCTTTTTGCATGATCGGAAAGCACCAGAAACGTACCAAACATGGCATAATCGGATAGATCACATCATGATAATCATTTATTAGACCCTTGAGCAGTGAAAACGATGTTAAAAAAAAAAGAGCCTCCGTGAGCCCCAAAACCCCTAACCCTAGCCCTCGTGAATAATTTCACGAGGGCGTTTTTCTCCCTCAAAATTTTAAAAATCGCCCTCGTGAAAAAAAAGTATTTTTTTGGTTGAAGCAAACCCCATGTCGATCTCTGAAGATGCCAGGGGTTAGTGTACTGGTGTCTTCCTCATTGAAATGAAATCCCCTCAATTTGCGGTTGTTGGGGGAGGAATCCATTAGTTCCAAGCGGGACGACATCAGTCATCCATCATTCACCAGCGTCTTTATCATAGAATTTTGGGTGTATTCAACTGTATTCATGACTTCAATCATATATATATGACAAGGCCTCGCACTATTACTTACATGTAATCTTTGTTAGTTGGGCCTTTAAAATAATAGGCCCTTAGATTATTTTATGCCCAAAACATTTGTTTATTTACCCCAAAAATTACATTTCATCTGTAAAGTTATATATTATTGATCAAATAATTGTGCAAAATAGAGAAAAAAAACTGCTGAAAACTGCGTATCCACTATATTATAAGGCAAATGTTATCAATGTGAGTCAAGATGGTTTGAAAATGATAGATTACAACATTTAAGCTGCTGGCAGCTTTAAATTCTAGTTGGCGGATCAGGCTTGAAACTATTTCCCCCCTAAATATTTGCTGGCCAGTAGAGTAAGATTTTCCTGACCCCTGGCCAGCAGGCCAGTGTTAATGTTGAGCCCTGTGTAATTTGGTACAATGATAATAATATCAGTCTATGGAGTGTTATAAATGGGCATGCTGTACTTTAAACAAAAATTGAGCATGGATAAATCATAAAAGTGTTTGATAAATGATGTGAATTTACAGGATTTTTATGCAAATTTTTGTGTCTAGGATGCTCTTTTTGGCATCTTGTGACCAAATGCCCCAAGCTACGTGCTGTGCATCTTCTCAATGAGCTTTGTATAGTACCGTCCGTGTAAACAGAATGAATGGATTACTGTGCCCGGCACGTGCCTAGCCTCAATTACATCTAATTTGTATCGGGGCGCTTCACTCCCACAGAATCCATTGTAGGCCAAAGATAAATAGACCCCAGTGTAATACAGTGTATTGTGGTACATATACAGGATGATGTTTGTAAAAGATACAATGAGTCCTCCTTCACAGGCATTTTCAATTACAGTGTAAAAAACATTCCATGAACCACAAAGATACTACATCAAATTGGTGAAATTTGAAAAATTCACAACTAGAATTCACAGAGTGATAAAGGATTCAAACGATCCAAGAAAGAAATCAATATAGATTGTAGTCCTATCGCGTTTGTCCTTCAGCAAGACAATTAATCCACATTGCTGCTCTCTACCCAGGTGTATTATAAATGAGGACACGGTAGGAGGTGAAAGCCTTTATGTGAACGATCTTCTCAATGCCCATGAGCCGCTTGGAAGGAATGCTCCCCAGGGAGTGGAGATGGTGCATACAATGTGTGCTGGTTTGCATTGTATCCTATGATCGGGGTAATAATATCTGTAAAGTGCTTAGAGATGATTATCAATCATATTAGGCTCTTTTTGTTATTATTATTAACTCTAAATGGTTAGCAGACATATGGCTACTAGTGCAACTAGCCCAATGCCTGCAGGCCATTAAGGCCACTTTGAAAAAAGAAAAAAATTAGGACAAGTCTTGGGAAGGATTAAAATTCTCTATGTTTTGATATATAAATCCATATTACTGTAATGTTTTGATGAATATGCACACATGGCATCGTGGCATAAAATGGCATAAAATATACAGTATTTTGATAATGTGTATGCAATGCATACATGGCATTGTTCTTGAAAGGTTAAACTGCTGTGTGATGTGTGATGCTGCGATGGCGCTGTGATTTAGAACACAGGCTGTCAGGGATACCCTCTTTGAATCCCCGACAAAATGATACCCTCTTCTATCAGCAGAAAGTGTGATGCTGCTGTACCATCCCACTGATCTCAAGAAGTCTGGATCCACTATTGGCTGATGATAGTGATGCTGTTGATCAGCCATACATTGAACAAAGGAACATGATGGCCCTGGACAGTTTAGCCCTGAAAATGCCCAAAAGAGTCCCAAAAGAGTCCTAAAATCATAATTGAGACCCTATAAAAGTCAAATTTTAAGTGAAGTCAGAATTAAAAAGTACCCCCCCCCCCCCCCCCCGTAAATGAATTTCCCCCCCCCCCCCCCCTTGATGCCAGAACCAGAGAATTCCTCTTAACCATACATGTATACATACATGTATATGTGTCCTCTTTGACTATGAAAAAACAAAACATGCACACAAACAAACAAACGCACTATTCAGGACTTGAATGGTAAGATGGCCGTTGTCAGCATCAACTCTTCACAATCACAGCTCTCCACAAAGAGTTGTTCAAACAGGGAATAATGCATCCAGAAATTCTCATCCTTGAGATCAGTGGGCGAGGCAGTGTTGTGCCGCATCCCAACACAACGCGATGCGGTACATGTAAGTAATTGGATTAGACGGACTTGTCATGTTCAATCCCTCGCTGCATCTCCCATCTCCCATCTCCCATGTCCCAAGTACACCGATCGGCAGATGACAGAAGTACATTTCAGGGCCTCATCACACACAAAGAATAATCATAATATGAGGGACTAGAGCTGGAGTTGCCATTTATTTCCAAGGGGAACACATACATGTATGTACACTAAAAAATGACTTAAAAGATGCTATAAAAATGTGGTACTATGCATTTTTGTAGGCCCACCTCTTTCTGCAGCCTTTTTCTTTGTCTTTTATAGAAGATTTATTTACATTTTATACACATTTTCTTATAAATTTATGTAATTAATATGTCATTTTATATGAAATGTGATTTTGAATGATTGGTATACAATCCATGGGATATCATGAGATTGAGTAGAAATCTACCAGAATGCAAACACTCAGTTTATAACTTTAGGCAATATAATATTTAAACTCAACAAACGTGACGTTCTTCCTTCTTGATAACTTGAATTCTAGTCATATTGAATTGTTTGAAGACCAATGCACTGTACTGGACATGCAGGTGGCCACAGTTTAAATATCTTGCATGTTTACATTTGAGGTCATTGACCTGAACTGAGGTCATACCACCCATATGGGTCTGGGATCAGTGTCAGGTACCTCAAGTGACCCTTGATATTCTAGGATTATGAAATAGGGTGGCTACATTCAACCATGATTCAACTGCTCGTGCTAAGGGCATTTAACCTTACAGGTTCAAAACTGTTTGCAGGTAGTGCCTGCTAGTTTGTGGTGTAGGTGTTCTGGTCTAGTGGCCAGAGCTCTGCTCTTAGGGGGGGGGGGGGGGGGTGGGGGGGGGGGGGGGGGTGGGGGGGGGGGGGGGTGGGGTGATCGAGGTGATTAGAGAGTGAGAGAGATCGGAAATCAAACCCAGGTTCAAACCTTTGCCGCATCTAGCGATAAAGGGCAGTCCCAGACGTAAATAATCATAATTGATTTAATACGTCTGTCAAACCCCCCCCCCCCCCCCCCCAAAAAAAAAACACAACACAACACAACACAAACAAACAAACAAACAAACAAACAAACAAACAAAAACAACAACATCAACAACAAACAAACAACAAACGAAGGAGGAAAAAGAAAGAAAAAAAAAACTACCGTAATTTAGAAAGTATTTTGTTATGCCTTGAAAACTGTATGGTAAGTCACCAGTAGATGGCGTCCTACTGAATTCCATGAGAACTAACGTTATGGCTCACATGAGTGGCTGATATGATGTCACTGTATTCATGTATGAAGCATTGTGGGTTAGTGGATTGGATACCGTTGTCTTTTGATGCAAGGGTCGTCAGTCATGGGTTTTCATGAGTATTGATATGTAATCTTTGTATACATGTATACCCAGGTCCATCTGTGGAAAATATAACAAATACCTTTACCATTGGCAGGATGCTAAAAACAAAACATTCATGGCATTTTTCCGTGCAAAAAGAAAATGTCATTCCTTCCAATACAATCTTACCTAGAAACAAGAAAGAAAGAAATTTGCTGCCAAGCAGGTCAAGCTTACTGTAGAGCAAATAGTTCTCCTTTTTTACATTAAAAAAAAAAAAAAAAAAATGTTGGAGGGGGAGGGGCAAAGTAAACTTTGTGTCTGGCAATTAAAATTGGAAAATTAATTAATTTACTTGACCAAATGGGCAAGTAGGAATAACAGTTAGTGTGATAACGAGTCTCTAGTTCTCACGCATGGAATTTAGTGGGACGCCATCTACTGGTGATTTTATGTACAGTTTTCAAGGCATATGAATCTACTTTTGTATAATGTATATTGAGGAATTTGTAGAGGACCAATTGTCTGATGAAAACTGTATGGTAAATTACCAGTAGCTGGCGCCCTACTGATTCCCTTGTGGACTTGTGGATATAAACTAACCCTAAGTTCATTTTTCTTACCATTACCTCACAGTATTGAAGACATATTACTGCATCTAGCCAAGCAAAAAACAACAACAACTTGGGCTACATGTATGTGAATGAACAATTTGTTAATTTGTGCATTATAATATTTAATTAAAACAAAATTGGGTTTTATGCAAATTAATGAAAGGTAACGTTTTTAGTAGTCCATCCCACCAACAAACTCAGACAAATTATATTTGTTCAGGTTTACATTAAAAATTCTGATTCATACTTTGCTTTTTTCCTGTTTTAGTTCAATTGATGACTTCCCAATTCTCTCTGCTATTTTTTTCCCTTCAGACTCCTACGATTATTGACAAGATTACATGTTATGAACTTGAATAATTGCAAGGTTTTTCCTCATAAAGTGCGCCTCACATGAATATTTGGCATCCAAGTTCCAATTTATGATTCATATTTCAACCTTCTTCCTTCCGGGGGTTTGGTACTTGTAAATTGATGACTTCCTGAATCCCCTGTCTGATGGTGAATTTAAAATTGGTTATTTAGTGGTAAACCACATCACTGGATGTAATATTGGTACTCCACAGTTTTGGGACAAATTGAATTATTAGAACAATTAGAACAATTAGTTTACTGGTAGTATCCCAGTCTGGTTATTAGAAAGAAACTTGCCCCCCCCCCCCCCCCTTGAACAAATAGTGAAATCCGTTATCTAGTGGTAGACCACATCACTGGATGTAATATCGTACCCAACAGTTTTGGGGCGAATTAAGCTCTATTTTATTAAACCATTTGTTTACTGGTAGTTTCCCAGTCCAGTTATTAGAAAAAAAACTTGCCCCCCCCCCCCCCCCCAAAAAAAAGAAAAGAATAATAATAACAAATATATACACCTGACTTCTTTCTCCATATGCCTGTACGATAGCGGAATCAGTTATCTGGTGGTAAACCACATCAATGGTAATATTGTACCCCACAGTTTTGGGTTAGGCAAATTGAGCTCTATTTAAAATAAACCATTTGCTTACTGGTAGTTTCCCAGCCCAGTTATTAGAAGAAACTTGCTACCCCCCCCCCCCCCCCCCCAAAAAAAAAAAAGAATAATAACAAATATAAACACCTGACTTCTCCATATATGCCTGTTCGATAGCGGAATCAGTTATCTAATGGTAAACCACATCTCTGGATGTAATATTGTACCCCCACATTTGTTGAGGCGAATCAAGGCATCTAAATTAACAATTTGTTTACCAGTAGTTTCCCAGTCGGGTAATTAGGAAGAAACTTGCCCCCCCCCCCCCCCCCCCAAAAAAAAAATTTAAAAATATGATAACAAATAGTGAAATCGGTTATCTAGTGGTAAACCACATCTCTGGATGTAATATCGTACCCAACAGTTTTGGGGGCGAATCGAGGCATCTAAATTAACAATTTGTTTACTGGTATAGTTTCCCGGTCGGGTTATTAGAAAGAAACTCCCCCCCGCCCCCCCTGAAAAAAAATGATTACAAATAGTGAAATCAGTTATCTAGGCTTGGTAAACCACATCAATGGATGTAATATCAGTAGTCCACAGTTTAAAGGGATCTAGTAACTTTGTTGACATGTGTAAAAAGTAATGAATATTAGTTGATTCAATGTATATTGTTGTTATATGATATGTTCACTGGATATTGTGTGAACATTTCAAGTTATATGGACGTTATGTGGCCGAGTAATGAGCAAAAATGCAAAGTGATGTACAATAACTCATTGCACTGACTTTGTACATGTACACGGTTCCGACGTTCCAGTGGATAGTTTAACATCTGAACACTTCAATCGTAAATATCTTTTTAATGAAAGGGAAATTCGAAAAACCGAAACCTGTCCCATGTTTTTTGTTAATATATACGAACACAACAAGGTATGAGAGAACTGCTAGAATTCCAAATGGATTTTGAGGATTTGGACAATGTTACTATGTCCCTTAAGGGCAGATAGAGCTCCCCAAATGAACAGTTTGTTTACATCAAACCTCCATACCAATTATCTTTTCCTACTGGCCGGTTTGGGCAAGTAAAATCTACATTTTTCGAATTTTACTTGAAGATCAGACATTACTTGCCCACTATATAATCCTATATAATTTGTTGAAATGTGATCCACGTAGCGGTTGATTCTTAGCGAATGAATGTTGGAAATGTTTCATTTGTCAGTTGTACTTGCTGTTCAGCTGCCTGGCTGGCTGTCACGCTGGTTTCTGGGGTCAGTTCTTGGTGGGAGCTTAAATGGATGGTCGAGAGAACTACATGTAGAAGGGAAAAATAGATGCAAATATATCCACGCTTATTTGCTGAACGATTTTAAAGGGATAGTACAGTTCTGATCAAACAGAATTTTAGTGAGTAAAACTTGTCAGTTATCATTAAAAACTAATATAATTAAATGATGCTTGATGCTTGAATGGTACAACAAAATATAAACGGCTAAGTTTCAGGACTGTTTTCATTCAAAAAGCAGCAGTTTAACACAACAGAGGGCGCCCTCCAGACACCTCAAGTTAAAACCATTAAAACAAAATCAAGCATGTGAACGTGATTTTAGTAAAAATACATACATGTAATTAGCACTTGCCCCAGTGCCAGGGGAAAGTTAAAATTGTTGTTGTGCAAAGTAAATTTCATAAATGGTCTCTAAATTTAGTTGCCTGATCGAGCTACTAACATTTCTGTCCAATTATGTGAGAAATATATATAAATTCCTTACATGTATGTTAATCTGAGATTATCTCAACTAAATTTAGAAACAAGTGAACAATTTGTCAAGAAGGTAAAATAAGTGATATATATATATAAGTGATAATTCGAAATAGATGAAATATTTATTATATTCATGTCTTTATTGTTCTTTTCAGGTCAAGTTGCACACTATACGCATGAACACCATGAAAGGTAAGCTAATATTTTGTACATTTCTTTGTCTTGTTGGATTATAACAAATCCAGTGATGTGCTCTACATGTGTATATGTGTGTGTGTGTGTGTGTGTGTGTGTGTGTGTGTGTGTGTGGGTGGGGGGGGGGGGGGGGAGCATGTACCAACAATAATTTGACCAAAATCATTGTAAAAACATAAGGACAAAAATTGTATAGAAGGCTGAAGATGTTTCTGTTTCACTGCTGTTCAAGACTAATGTGACAGAAATCACATATTAATCCAGGGTAGGGTCCAAGATATCTCTCCAGTTCACACAATTTCATCGTTCGTGAAGCTGTAACAGCCAGTTTTTTTTTGCCGAGAGGCGATAGCGAGAATTCACAACTATCACAAGCCCAAGCCCGTTTCCTGCGATAAGCCTTTTACCCAAATAAATAGTTGTTCAACTTTATAGTTAGGTGTTTTTATTTTTTTAAGGTGCATAAAAAAAAAGGATATCTTCCCTGTTCACACTATAATTCCTAGTTTGTGAAACTGCGATCAATGAAAAGCTGCATCCATTTGTTTTTGTTGAAGGCGAAAGCGAGAATTCACAACTCTCGCAAACCCAAGCCCATTTCCTCCGATAAGCTTTTTAACCCGGTCAAAGAAATAGTTGTTTAAGTTTAAAGGGGTAGTTTAGTTTTGGTAGAGAGGGCGCTGCACATCGCAATTTTGTTGTGAGGTAATGAAAAACTGAGTGTCGAATTTGAGAGAACATGCAATTTTAATGGCAGAATAAACTTTATTTGGTCAAAATCGACCCAGAAACGGCTGAAATATCAATAAATATATCAGATCTTATAATTATTTGGGGCCCAAATAATTAGATGATTTTTTGAAAAAATTTAAAAAATGCTTGCACTTTTTCAAAAATTTTCAAAAGCGTTTTTTAAATGGTTGTTGATGATCTCGCTATTTAATCATTATATCAACAAAACATCACATGCAAAATTTTGGTTGAAAATGGTTGAAACCAATGCCTTTTAAAAAAGCGCCCTCTTGTGTTTTAATGGCTCTTTTTGAATGATAACAGGCGTTTTACTTAGTCGTTTGTAATTTTGTATACCTTTCGAGCATGGTGGAGTTATAACTATTAGTTTATAATGTTATTGTGCAGGTTTTGGCTACTAAAGTTCAGCCTTACCAAAACTAAACTACCCCTTTAACTGTACATATTTAGGTATCTAATGTTTTTTCCTATTTATTTTTGTACATGTTTTGTCCGCTTGTTTATAATACACAATTATTAGCCTCTTCTGGATGTGATTTAGCCTACAATCTTGCACATATTTATATCTGACCTGCGTATAGATGGGGAATCTTGAATCTCACAGGGAATGGGTTAAATGTGCCCTTTTCTCAGAATTTTTGATTTTATATCACTTTATTGTCAATTCAACAAAGGAACAAGAGTAAAGGTGAACAGACTCTTACATATAGCCCAGGACATGACGCATAACTGTCAATGCAGGGCTTAAACGTAATACAATATAATACATTATGTAACAATTTACTGAATAGAATGAATTCAATCATCATATTAAATACATGTATTTCTAATATATGAACAATTAGATTTCCTTATTTCCATGGAAACTCTTAGATAAGAGTTGTTCATCACTCATGAGTGCCATGAATGGGAAATTCAGTTTTTCATTCGGAAAATGTTATCTGAGTATTACAGTATTAATATCACGTGAGACCCATGACCCATCTGTATGAATACACATACAGTAATAGGGACAAAAGTAGTTCATAAAACACAAATCGATGTAGATTGTCCGTTTTGTTTGCTTTTTATATCTTTCTGTACCATTTGTCTGTATTTTTCTACTGTACTTAATTTTGTATCATCTTTGTTATTCTTATGTCATTATCAGTGTGACCTTGAGACTTTCGTGACTCAATGTGACTTGTTAATCTGTCCTAATGTGTCTTTTTAAAAGAATTAAAATCAAAGTGATTTAGCTGTATTTTACTATTAAATAAGTTGAGCGACGAGTATTTATTTGCCTTGCATTGTCTTTCCTGCCTGGATATATTTTATCTGTAGAAGAATCTCTTATAGAGCCCATTTTCTTCACACTTTTCAACTTTGTTTGATCACATTCAATCTATATATGGAAATAGTACTACCACAGTAGTTGAGAGATATAATTATTGAGTTGCCTTTGATCTGTCTTTCTGGGATATAAGGTATTATATCTGGGGGCCATTTTTATCCCTGGATGCTTTTCATACAGACATACAGATGTATAAATCTGAATCTTTCTTGGCACTATTTACGATTGAGAAAGCTATGCCATTGGCTCTTTCACTTCATAAATTGCAAAAGTAAATGGTGTTTTACAACACATGAAAGTTATGTATACTACTCAAAAGAAGTTATGGACCACTTTTATCTGAACTTGTATTTTTTTTCTCCAAGCAATGAGTGAGGTCTAGTTCTTTCATTTTTTGTTTGTCTAGATGGTGTTCTCATTGGAGTAAAACAATGATGCAAGAGACATAATGCAACAACTGAACCACATGTGAAATTGATTACAGTGTGTTTGAGGTCATTCAGGAGTAAAATATCTCATATAAAAAGTATACACAACATAAAAAGTGGTCCTTAAATTTTTTTGAGTAGTGTATATACTTCTGATCATGGGCATACCGAGGGTGGTGTTTGGGGTGTTAAAGACCCCCCTTTGGCGAAAATATTACTGTGTTAGGTATTCAACACACCCCAACTACGCCACTGAATGAAGCTTAACCCCCCCCCCCCCCCCCCCCTTGAAAAAATCCTGGGTACGACTATGCTTCTGATACTGATAGATGATGGACCTGTTTAGTATCAATACAATGAATGTGTGCATGCCATTTTGTTAAAAGAGATAGAGCCTTGTTTTGATGGACTAATTTATTGAATAATTAATTGATATTGACCTTATTTACCCTTTATGAGGATGTTTTTCGGTACGTATATATATTTTCCTAGCCAGATATTGGGCCCAGTGATTCATTCTTCTGCAAGTTAATATAAATATAATTTGATATTAAAAATGAAACAAAAATCAATGTAAAATCAGCAATTTAATGCTACTTTAGGTTTCCACTGACATTGAATATCGTGAATGTTTTCTCCTGCTTTATCTTGTACTCAATTTTGTGTACATTTGAACCATCCATGGCCAAAGCCACTAGCAAAATAAGTTAGTGGTTCCTGGTAAATGTATGTATTTGTTTGATAGCCTCTAAATTGTCTATTTTTAGCAGACATAAATTCATGATAATTGCAATCTAATGGGCCTGGGGGATGTCTCATGTATGTATGTTGCATTAATTTGTCATTGAAGGTAAATAAACTCACATGATTATTATGAAATGTCATGAGTCCACACCAATTGATTAACCACCCCATAACAAATTATGACATTTTTTTCATAAAAAACAGTTTCATTATTTCTTCTTGATATATTATTACCTTTCAATATAGAATAAAAATGAATCCCCACAGCAACTAAAAAACATATTTTTCAGAACACATCATAGATTCATTATCAGTGCTAGATATTATCTCTAAATGGAATATTAAAATGAATCCAATGTTGGATATCAGAAATTTACTGTTAACTTCACCGGTAATATGAGAGATTGGTCGGGATTCATAATCATGGAAATTGATGCTGCGATGCATCGCTAATAAATACCCATTAGCCATCACATTTGATTTAATTCAAAAAGAGAACGAAAACAAATAAAGGAATTCATGTGTATAATTTGGCTCAATCAAATTGATAGGAAATGATTCGCTGACGAACATGCCAGGTTCAGCCACAGGTCTTGTTGATTTCAGGGGATGCTGTTGACATTTAGTTTTTATTTCAATAATTTGATTTACTTTCAAACAGTGACTTAATACGTAAGGGAATGGTTAATGCACCTCCAATTTTGTAGGAGGTGATTTCATGAAATATTAGATTTGGTCAATTTTTTAAAGAAATCATTCGCTGGCAAACATGCCAGGTTCAGCCACAGGTCCTGTTGATTTCAGGAGATGCTGTTGACATTTTACTTTTCATTTCTGTAATTTGATTTACTTTCAAACAGTGACTTTATATACCTAGAGAATGTTAGGGTTGTTTAATAATGCACAGGTCTCCAAAATGTTAAAATTTGAAGGAGGTGATTTCATAAAAAATTATATTTGGTCAATTTTGAAAGGAAATCATTCGCTGGCAAACATGCCATTTTCAGCCACAGGTCTTGTTGATTTCAGGGCATGCACATTGACATTTAGTTTTTTATTTCAATAATTTGATTTACTTTCAGACAGTGACTAAATCTATACCTAGAGAATGTAAGGGCTGTTAATGCACCCGCAACATGTACAAATCTGTACATAGGAGGTGATTTCATGAAATATTATATTTGGTCAATCTTATATCAATGCTGGAAATGGAAAATCAACTTGAACTTTAATATATGAATATATTGTCGCATATATATGAAAATGCATGTTTTGTTTGTTTGTTTGTTATTGATTTCATGGGATGCTTTTATTTTTCATTCAGTTTCATACACTGGCTGTATACCTTGTAGCTAAAAGAAGGTAAGGGTTGATAATGCCCCCCCCCCCCCCCCCCCCCCACCACCTCTGTCTGAGACCTGAGGTGAAATCATTAAATATTATATTTTGTTAAGTATATCTCCAAGAAGCTGACTTCAACGGCAAATTTTGGATTTACTTTTTGTGGGCTACCAAGCTCGCCTGCATGAAAATATCTTTCTTAAATTTGTTTTGCATTGAATTATATGCTCATTTTATTACAGGGGCTAGTTTTAGCATTTTTGTGGATACATTGCCCTGACCCCCCTCAAAGTTTTCCTTTTCACTGATTTTCAAGAAAGCTTAAGTCAGCTTTTGTAGCGAGAGCGTCAAATGCATAATTTCCTCTCGCATCGTACCTCTATCACCAGTGTAGCCCTGGGGTGCAAATCGGATTGCCAGAACTTGACTTTTGGCCAAGTTTTCATCGCCCCTGCCTTTCCTTGTGGACTTGGAGGGACTTCAACGATCTTGCGCAAGATAAATTTGATCCTTGGCCCCCTTCTTTTTTTTCTGTCATCTCGGGGTTTTGATGGAGTGAAGGAAAAGTGTACAACTGAAGAAATAAACAACAATTGCATCATTTAGGGGGAAAGTTTTTTCTTGACATCAAAGGTTTGCATCATCGCATGTGAGTTTTGTGATGTGTTCTACTCATAGAGCTGTACTTCTTTGAAGATCACTAAATTGTAACTTCAACAATTTTACTTGCCCGACATCAATTTTGACTTACCTCTGGCAATAGGGCAAGTGCATTATCTTTTCAACCTGTTTTCGCTAATAGTAATTAACCAATTTTCATTCTTAAGAGATCTTGAATTTTACTTGGAAATATTGTTGTTGTTTCTGCAGACATCACAATAGAAGTTGTGCAATATTGTGTTTTAACATGGATATCTTATACATCATGTATGTTTTGAAATTTTGCGGGATCGGTGCATACTGTGCAATGTTCTACGACTCAAATTGATTGAGGTTTGTTTCCAGAATTGAGGTAATAAATAAACACATTAAAAAATATTTGAATTTGGATATAGTCTGCTTTCTCCGTACACCCTAGCCGATTATTTTCTGGGACCAGTCAAATGCTTGGAATTGGATATTCATTTTGTTTTTCTATTTTTGTGTGCATTTGGCCATCATTAATCCGGAGGGATGATTCCAATCATGTTTGTTTCAAGAAGTGGTAAATGAGTATGTGCTTAAATTTTGGAGGAATTTACACTATTTGAGGATTTAGCGAGCTTGGATTTTCTTTTTAGAATTGGTAATTATGTGCTCAGGTATTGGAGGAATTCATGTTATATTATGAGGAGAGAAATGGAGTATTATTTATTCTGTGGCCAAAGGAAGATTTTTGTTATTGAATGCACTTTTCTCCATACTCCCATCTGTCTCATTTCAGATAATGTTGGAATCAAGATTTTATATGCTGTTATTTTGTAAGCATTTAAATTTTAAGCAAGATGGTGTTTCTTTGAAAATGGTTTTGTACATATAGTACTTCCATACTATGTTTGTATACAATTTGTATTTATAGGCTCTTTAAAGTGTATTTATCTTGTTCTTCGTATTTGTTGATGATGTTTTAAGAAGTTTAGATCGGAAGTCACAGTTATAGAGTTTACTCGTAATGAAGGCTATTGATCAAACACATCTCCATCATATGCCACATCCGAGTTGAATGTGTAATGATGATAAACTGTAGCCTTCTGTATTAAAGGGAAACTTTCCCCAACATAAATTTACCTTTGATTATGTTCTCTACACATTAAAGGGGTAGTTTAGTTTTGGTAGAGAGGGCGCTGC